>JAJOZX010011367.1:5000-10000 GCA_023014485.1 Bathynomus jamesi
AAGGTGGCGCAACTCGAAGACATGATAATGTAACAAAAAGAGTGTTATTAAAAAAATGAACTAAAAATTTAAACTGGTGACAAATTTCTTCAAACTTGCACCACCCTTAAATATTGGTGGATTTAGCTCAAAAAGCCGGTTTGAGGTCTTTTTCCATATATGGAATAAAAAAATTGCATCGGGAGCTCTTATTTGTGCATTTTCATTTTTTACCATATACATGTGGACCACCCTAATGTACAAAGATGTATTTTTGTCTCTTGAGGTCCCTGCCTTCATCCACAACTTGCTGCATATCATTTTATCAAAATGTGCTATCAACAGGATCAGCACATCAATATCACATACAAAAACAACTACACAGTCTGCATCTGTGTGCATATAATGCAGAACAATCCGAGTGTCTGCTTCTTCATGGTGTGCCTGAAGATGTTGATCATCAATGGAAGGATTGGAAGTCTGCACTTCATTTTCCCTCCAGAATCCCCCAGTGACAACAACTGTTTTGTTTGTAGGTGCATTATCTAGAAGATGATGCAAAAGGAAACTAGTTAGATCTGATTTGTTTTTTGGAAGGGCCAAAAAGTCTACCCAGTTGTTTGGTAAGGGAACAGTTCCTTCTTCAACAACTCCTTCCTAAGGTTTTCCCACAACCACAACAAATGCTTGTCCATCAATCGCTAGGCAGGAAGTTCCATCTATGGTAACCTCTTATGGACAGTCAACCCCATCAACTAAAAGTGCCTTGTTGCCTGTCCGCAGATCATCATTTATGTCTGCAAAGACCACTGGCACAGACATAAGCTCATGTTGTAGAACTTTGTGAAGAGCGACCCTCCTCCCAGCTTGGTGTGCAGTGATAAGGCGCTGAAGAATATTCCTGTCTGTCTTGATTGTTGCTCCTCTGCCCTTGTTTTCTCTACCCACAATGTAAAGAGTGGAGAATGTGGGGGCCCTAGTCTCGTGAAGGGAGTCTGTGAACTTGTACTTCACCTTCATTCACAAAAGCGAGTCGCTCCTTCACAAATCTGTTAAGCTCTGCCTGAACTAGTGTTTCAGCATGCAGGAGAGATTCTTCAATCTCACTGGTTGCCAAGTCCTTTATAGCAATGTTCTGCAGTGTACCACAAGATCCTTCTGGTGCAAAGACCGTGAATCTCTACAGAATTGACAATCTGGTTTTCATTCTCACCATCCCTCTTCATCCTCCCTGGAGTGGATTTATTGGGTTTCATTTGGTCATCATGTTCAACCATAAACATGGCCCTGGTTTTGTCTGCAATGCATACCCTGAGGTTGTATGACAGTGCCCATCTTTTCAAAGCTGATATGGTTTTGGTGATGCTAATAATTCCTACTCCTTTCTTGCCAGTACTGTTCAGCCATTTCTGACTATGATCAAGGTCCACTTGGTTGGATCGTTGATCTGATCTTTTAATGACGAAGTTGCCTTGGTAGAACTCATCCTTTATCTCTTCTGGGAGGTGGTACATTTCAGCCAAGTACACAACATCCCCATCCGGCATAATTTGTGTGATCATAGCGATGGAAGAAGGGGAGCATTCTGCGGAAAGCATACAGATGCAACTCTCATAGGCCATCTCTTTGAGCTCTTATGAACAGAAGTAGTATGCAGACTATGTCTATGTATTGCTACCAGTACATGAAGTTTGGGCCTGTACAAATCCAGCAATGAGATTTTTGAACTGGGTACATGCAAGTGTACTAATTAGGTCATCAAAACCTTGTGGATTATCTTGCTGTGCTCTATGCATTAGATAATCTTTCAGTTCATGATCTTTGCTATCAAAGAGTTCCAGAAACTGTGGTATCAGCAACTGTCAAAATATTGCAAAGTTATTTTATGGGCACAGACTGCTTTCGCATATGACTTCCCAGTCATTGCCTTGTCAGTTGAATTTAGTCGCAGTATTGCACTTTCTGTTAACACCTCTGAGAGACCAGAGTCTTAGGTGTGCTGCTCCAGAATCTTCAGAAAGTTCATTGATATATGGAGACCCCCAAGACGTGAAATCAGAATATCTCTATGTTGGGGTATTTTCGACTTCAGCTCCATCAGCTTGGGGTACAGAGCTTCATCCACGGTCAGCACTGCATGATTTTGCTGTAGAGAAGTTGTGATTCGAAGAATTCTTTGCACTACAGTATCAATATCATGAGCAGGTGCGTGAATGATTGACATGTAGCCAACTGTGGTCTTTTCTGGGTTCCTTTGGCTGTGTATTTGATTGAAACTTGTCCAGCTTGATTTTGTCTGTTCAGTTTGACTCTTCAGTATGAATGCAATATCATAGCCTGTGCTTCCAGAGCAATGCTGCATTCATCAATGGTTTGATTAAACTATTTAGGCCTGTTCAGGCAAGTTTCTGCTTTGAACTGCTTTCCTGAGAGAAGAGAGAAGCATTCCAGTCCACAGGGGATGTCTGACTACGTGATCCAGAGAGGGATAA
This sequence comes from Bathynomus jamesi, assembly GCA_023014485.1. Taxonomy (NCBI): domain Eukaryota; kingdom Metazoa; phylum Arthropoda; class Malacostraca; order Isopoda; family Cirolanidae; genus Bathynomus; species Bathynomus jamesi. The sequence goes on from JAJOZX010011367.1 coordinate 7,472, forward strand.
TCTAGAAGTAGGCACATCTATATGCTGGGTTACCCCGACCTTGTTGGGGTTTTACTTCTGAGTGTTCTCGCTTTTGTAATCTTTTAATTTTTCTCTTATCTGTATAGGTAGCATAACAGCTTTTATACCAAACCGGTGATGATGTTCCCTCTGAACCAGCTTTCAAGAATAATATTAATTTGCCAATGGCATCTCTATATTTGACATATCTAAGCTTATGTCTTGCACTGGTAGCTTCTCTTATTGAAGCTATGCCTTGGGATTTTGGGGTTCCCTTGTATGGAAAATGTGGGTATAGACCCGAAGATCATCTCTATCATCACCAAGATATGGACATTTTTGGATTTCAAGGGTGGCTATTTTGCTTTTCGGCAATTTGAGGCTTTAAATGACAAAATCTAACTTGGTAAACAAAAATTTGGATTCAGCACACCCAAATCCACACGCAAAGACAGTTGCTTACCTGCTTTTCCTCAAAAATACTTCCTACTCTCTAAATAGCCACATACTGTATCTGGAAAATGGGTCTTATCTAACTTTAAATATTCCCTTTACCTGGTTATTCTATAGCTTGCTAAAACCTCTCACAATTTTCGGACAAGCTCACGATTCCTAGAATCTATCCGCTTTGTTGTATAAACTGATCCGCTTCTGCACGGATACAATAAGACGTTCGTCATCCATCCTTGAATGGATAAACTAAATTTGTGGACAAGTGCGTACGCATTTCCGTCCGCTTCTCTCCGCTTCCGTGTTTCCGTGTTTGTTCTTGCGGGTCTATATGGACGCAGTGTGAATCCTTATATTGCTTAGAGTGTTTAAGTCATCCGTACCTTCGCGGGAAAAAGTATGAATGCGAATTGCACATGAACGTGGCCTCAGAATATTCATTTCCTTCCCCTTCTGGATCCTGTCCTGATTATTTTACCATGAAAGGGATCTCAAAATTAATTTAAAATTAAAGAAACTCGTCTTAATATCTAATATTCGATATATAGAAAAGGAAATATCATTTAGTTTCAGATTTCTCAGATGTTCAGCTCGATCTATCTGTCTGTCTGTCTGTCTGTCTGTCTATGTCTGCATAAAGAGACTTCTTACCTTCGTCGGGAGAAGATTGGGCCACGATAGAAAGAAACAACTGAAAATAAATAATGTTTTAATTAGATGCAAAATTATCTCGTGTGTGTGTGTGTGTGTGTGTGTTGTGTGTGTGTGTGTGTGTGTGTGGACAAGTATGCAATTAAGTTCATAATATTTATTGTGACAAACTAATTTTTAGCCTTTCACAAATAAAAAAGGGATTCTAGAATTTACACTTAATTAAGTAAAAATAATTTTTTTATTTAAAAAATTTTTTGAAACGGATAAAAAAATGTTTTAAAAAAATACTAATGAAAGTCAAGAGTTACCGTTTTACGTTCATTAATTAATACTCAGAAGTAGAAAGGAAATAAATTATGAAGAACGCTCCAAGCAGATTGCCTCATTTCAATGCGTACAAAAGCATCATATTAAAAATTAAAATTAAATTAAGGTAAAAATCCTCTAATTGCGAAGTTAGAAACATCCGAAATTGGCGCACAAGAAAATTTGGAGTCTGAAAAGATCGACGCATTAACAGAAGCGTTTGACGCGTAGAAAAAGATTGACGCATAGAAAAAGATTAACGCGTATTAATAAAATATTAAAACTGTAATTAGCTTCTGATACAATTAATGTGTCAAAGAAGAGAGAAAAGGAATTTCAATCATGTTATTTATGGGTAATTACATATAATTATGTAATAATGAATTTATAATGCATCTCTCATTAAGCTAATTTGTAAATTATAATTTTTAATAATTACTTCATTATTACTGATGATTCCTAATTATCAATTACTAATTACAACCTAAAGCGTAATTTGAATGCTACAAAGGACTCGAATACTGTAATTATTATATATATAAATATATATAATATATATATATATTCTATATATATATATATATATATATATACACACACACACCACACACACACTATATAGCCAGCCATTTCGCGTAATGGCTGAAACTTTTAGTCATTTCGCGAAATGGCTGTTTCACTTGGTCATTTCGCGAAATGGATAAAATGACTGTTGTCATGAATTCATAGAAATAACAAACATCACAATAAAATTGGAAACCTTTATTGAACTATCTAAATCTGCTAAAACATACATATGATACATCTAGAGGTCTGTTCAAATAAGTGAGAAACATTCTTCAAATACACATTTGAACATTTGAACACATTTGAATTTTCAATATAGAAGTTTTCAAATACTAACTGGGCTTTCAACGTTATTCCGATGTTCACCATTGAAGGCCCGGTTAGGTCAACTGTATGCCCTTCACAATTGGTTAGGTTAAGTCATGTTATTTCGTTAAAACTAACGAAAATATCACAACTTAACCTAACCAATTGTAAAAGGCATACAGTTGACCTAACCGGGCAAATGATCTTGTACGAAATGACCAAGGTGGAATTTCAGCCATTTGGTAC
>JAJOZX010011367.1:12500-50000 GCA_023014485.1 Bathynomus jamesi
TCTTTTTTGTTTTAAAGTTCCTTAAACTTACAGTAACTTCGTTGATGAAAATTCTTATGAAATTTCTCGGCACGTTCATACTTGTTGTATGTATATTTAATAATCATAATGAAAAAATGTATTAAAATAACGTAAGGTACTCTGAATTGGAGTTTTTGGGATCCCTTCCACAAGTATTTTACGCTTGAAGTTCACTGAAGCACTTCTTTTTTGAGATTCCCAACTTTTTTTAATAAATGTCTTATTTTAGGTATTTTGGAGAGTCCTTTTTTTAATAAATGTATTTGTTTAGGTGTTTTTCAGATACCTTTAAACGGTTTATCCCTCTATTGATAACGGTGTGTTTTAGGTATTTTGGGATTCTTCTTTAATGTCTTTTTTAGGCGTTTATTTTAGATATATTTAAAGAGTTTATCCGTCTTTTTAATATATTATATATATACATACATATATATATAATATATATTATATATATTATATATATATATATATATAGATATATATATATATATATATATATATATAATACACACAGGGTGTACATAAAGTCAGGATCTATTTTTGTGAAGCATTGGAAATTATATGGAATTCAATCATAAAATGATAAAGTGGTAACATTATTAAATAATTAAGAGTAGGATTCGACGTGACGCCCATCAGTATCCCTGCACAGCTCAAATCGTTCCGCAGCATTCTAAACACATTCTGGAGCATTTGCGAGGTTATGTTATCTGCAGCAGTTCGTATACGTGTACGTAAGTTTTCAAGACTCGTAATCTTCGTCTGATAGACGTGCGACTCGATAAAGCCCCATGCAAGAAATCTAAAGGGGTTAAATCTGGTGATCTCGCTGGCCAAGGTCTGTTGCTTCCGCGTCCGATCCAGCGATTTGGAAAACGTCCATTTAGATAATCCTGAACAATTTTGCATAGTGACAAGGAGCACCATCATGTTCATAGACGACGGTACTAACAATCTTATCCCCGTCTTGTCTTATTTTATGTATTTTGGGACTTCTTTTTTTTTTAAACGTCTTTCTTTAGGTTTCATTCCACTTTTCAATAAATGGCTTATTTTAGGAATTTGGGATTCCTTTTTTTAATAAATGTTTTATTTTAGGAATTTGGGATTCATTTTTTTAATAAATGTTTTATTTTAGGAATTTGGGATTCCTTTTTTTAATAAATGTCTTATTTTAGGAATTTGGGATTCCTTTTTTTAATAAATGTCTTTTAAGGTGTTTTTTTTTTATACATTTAGAGTTTCTCATACCGCTTTTCAATAAATGTCTTAGTTTAGGTGTTTCAGAGATACTCATAGGGCTTACGTATTAAGAAATCTCTCAGATATTTATTATTTAATTTAAAATATTTTTTTATGATATTTCTCAAATATTTCAGTAAATAAAAAATTAATTTAAATATTTCTATCATCATCTTTTTATTTTTAAAGTATTCCATTAAATCTTTTAAAGCATTTTGAAGGGATCTTCAAAGCGGGAATGCATTTAATCAAAAACGGCATTTTTGACGTCTTTTCACATTATATTTTCTGCAAAAGACCATTTAATGAACGTTAAATTAAATACTTTAATAAAACCTGAATTTTTAGGATAAAATTTCTTAAATACGTAATAGAATAATCGTTTACGTCAAATTAATACAAAATATATTTGGCACGATTGAACACATACATTAAATAGAAAGCTTATCCTGACATTTTCTCATTCAGGTAAAGAAAAATCACGTTTATCCATTTCAATGCGTACAAATAAGGAGAAATTATATACACCCTCTTAGTTGTTTAAAATCTTATATATATATATATATATATATATATATATATATATATATATAACGTAAAGAACGACGCTTGTATAGGAGAACATTCCGCGCAAGATGAGGAGAGAGAACGAACAAATGAAAAATGAGGTAACCACCCGGGAATCGAACCCGGGATCTTCCGATTGCCGGTCAGATATGATAACCATTACACCACGGGCCTCACTCGAGTGAGGCCCGTGGTGTAATGGTTATCATATCTGACCGGCAATCGGAAGATCCGGGTTCGATTCCCGGGTGGTTACCTCATTTTTTAATTTGTTCGTTCTCTCTTCTCATCTTGCGCGGTATGTTCTCCTATACAAGCGTCGTTCTTTACGTTATTATACTGCGTGTTCTTTGCAGTTGAAAGTGTGTGTGTATGTATATATATATATATATATATATATATATATATTAATATATATATATATATAGAGAGAGAGAGAGAGAGAGAGAGAGAGAGAGAGAGAGAGAGAGAGGAGAGAGAGAGAGAGAGAGAGAGAGAGAGAGAGTAAAAGCAGTAGTAGTAAGGAAAAGGAGGAAGTAGAAGCAGTAGTAGTAGAGGAAAAAGAATGAAAAATCACAACTTTCATGTTTCAGATAGAAATGGTAATCAATCTCTCTCTTTCTCTCTCTCTCTGCATGCACGATTTGTCTCGACTGAAAACCAAGCAGAAAACTTATCATAAGTTATTTAATTATTTATCAAACTACTTCATTTCCTTTAAAAAATATTTCACAATATATTATTATTATTATGTAAATATACTAAATATATAATATTTCAAATATAGTAAATTAGTGGAACGTATGTTTAGGAAGATGCCTTTTCTCTCACGCCTTTGTTAGCATCTTAAAAACTTTATTAAGAAATATATTAATATTACAAACGTTAATTAGGTTTAATGAAGACAATTAAAAGGAGAGGAAGGGAAGGAGAGAGGAAGGGAAGGAGAGAAGGAAGGGAAGGAGAGAAGGAAGGGAAGGAGAGGAGGAAGGGAAGGAGAGAGGAAGGAAGGAGAGAAGGAGAGAGGAAGGAAGGAGAGAGGAAGGGAAGGAGAGAGGAAGGGAAGGAGAGAGGAAGGGAAGGAGAGAAGGAGAGAGGAAGGGAAGGAGAGAAGGAGAGAGGAAGGGAAGGAGAGAGGAAGGGAAGAGAAGGAGAGAGGAAGGGAAGGAGAGAAGGAGAGAGGAAGGGAAGAGAGAAGGAGAGAGGAAGGGAAGGAGAGAAGGAGAGAGGAAGGGAAGGAGAGAAGGAGAGAGGAAGGAAGGAGAGAGGAAGGGAAGGAGAGAAGGAGAGAGGAAGGGAAGGAGAGAAGGAGAGAGGAAGGGAAGGAGAGAAGGAGAGAGGAAGGGAAGGAGAGAAGGAGAGAGGAAGGGAAGGAGAGAAGGAGAGAGGAAGGGAAGGAGAGAAGGAGAGAGGAAGGGAAGGAGAGGAGGAGAGAAAAATTAATGTAGAAGGAAGAAAGGAAGTAAAAAGAAAGAAGAAGTGTGAAGGAAGTAAAGGAGTTTGAAAAGTGTGGAAGAAATGTAGAAAAATGTCTAGAGGAATTTAAGGAAGATGATAAAGTGGAAGTAAGAAATAAAGAAAGCAAGAGTGAAAGTATAGAGGAGGAAGATGTAGGAAAGTGGATGAGGAAAGAGAGAGAGGAAGAGCAAAAGAAAATTAGGAAAATATGTTAAAAAATAGGAAAATAAAGTATGGCAAAAATAGGAAAACAAGAAAAGAATGACGATAATAGGAAAAATATAGGAAAAATATAGCAAAAAAAAAAAAAAAAAAAAAACCAGGAAAAGTATGATAAAAATTAGAAAATACGAAAAACATTGCAAAAAATAGAAAAAAAAGATGGTTAAAATGAGACAAAGATGGTAAAAGTCGGAAAGCAAGAAAAGGTAAAAAAATAAATGGTCACTCAAATTTACGATATATATATATATATTTCAGTATTGTTAAAGAAAAAATATTTTTTTATTCAGGGAAATAGTATTTCAAAATGATGGCAACACTTTTAAAAGAAAAAATATATTGTACGTAACTAAAATCTTTTAAAATGGTGCAGGAAAGTCCATACCATCAATAACACGTTCGCTTTTTTTTATTTTCACGCGTGTAAAATAATTTTAGATTAATTTTCCACATCGATTTTTTCATATATTTTTGATGAAGAAAATTAAAAGAAAAAATAGTCAAAAAATATTCATTGAATAAAGTATTTGAACACGCAAAAAATAATAGATAACTTATGGCCTGAAATGTATTTGTGCATGAAACTGCATAAGAGCATATGGTATAAACAAACTTTACAATATATCTTGCCCCCGCCCCCCACTAAAAAAGTATATGTACGTACGGACAATTAAATGGAGAAAATTTGGTGTTTCAGAAAGGACAGTGCATGATCAATTTGATATAAAATCGATAAATTCTTTTGGGCTAAGTTAAGTTAGCATAGGTTGTTAAATTAGCATAGGTTTTTAAGTTTCTAGAGTGTAGGTGTTATGTCAATCCGTTGGGTATAGGTCCAACTAAAGCACACGGAATTTAGTCGTATAACTGTGCACACGCAGAAAGTATTCGCCGGATATAAAGTATTGGGTACACACACACGCAAGGATGGGTATGCGGTATACATAATAAAAATTTGTTAAAGCAACAGAGAAATTTTTGGCACGGGAGATAAGTATCTGAATATACAATATTGCAATTTGCTTAACTTTTAAGTTCTCTCCAAGCAGAGACGAAGATGAAATCTTTGATTGAAAACTTTAATGTTTTTAAAAAGGCAATTTCGAAATATCAAAGTACTTTCACTTTATTTGGTCAAAATTGCAGATTTCATCGTATATCTTAATGTAACTTGGGTTACGGTTGCGATTTTAGTTACAGTTTTAAAAAGAAATTTGCCTACAGAAAAAATCTACGAAGCCTACAAATTTATTAACGACCCTGTTATGGTTATTTAATTTTATTACTGTAACCAAAATCACTAAAATATTCTAAAAAAAATAAAATATTACCAATTAGTAATTATTTATGCTTTTCAGATACGTTATAATGTTTGTAGACGAACTTTTTATCCGAAACTGTACATACATAAATTTTACAGATACGCGTGCGTGTTCCATATCATGTCTTTTGTATTTAAAATACAAATACATTTGTATTTAAAATACATTATCAAAATGTAAAGCGCGCTCGCACACAATATATACATATACACACACGTTGTGGTGTGTGTGTGTGTGTGTGTGTGTGTATAATTACCCCCTCTTATATGTAATTAAAGGTCTGATGAAAGGAGCTCATTCCTGGCGTCGGAAAGCTTAATTTCAATCAAATTTAATTGTTAACCATTGAAAGCGTTTAAATATAATTTCCTCCCTTCTTTATTACTTGCATTAAAGCGCCTGAACAGCTTTAAAAAGCTTTTGAAAAGGCTTAAACCGCTTTTAAATTGTTTTATTCGTTAAGGGTAAGAAAATGCTTTTAGGACGAAACAATCGCAATTGGCTCCGGATGGAAACAATTCGAGTCTTTTTATTCCCCTTTACTCATCTTATTTACTCATCCCACGTTCAGAATGAAGATATTTTGCGATTTTAGTTTAAGCTTTTATTCATTTATTCATTTGTTCATTGGATAGAATTAACCGAAATACGAAATCATAACGGTAAACCAACGAAATTTCTTTTGATTACAATGAGAGTAAATGGCGAGATTATACAGGAATAAATTAACACGTCACTACATTTTGGAAAAGTTTGGAATTTTAGATAAATTTGGAAGTGCAAAATAGAAAATTGGAAGAAATTCAAAATGTTTTTTGTTTATGTTAAATCGCGCGTTCGTTTTTAAAGGATTTGTTCGTTAATGTTAATTTAAAATCTATTTTAATATAATAAATGCATAAACTCGTGTCCTACACACACACACACACACACAAAATATATACATATATATATACACACACACAATTGTTTATGTGGTTTAAAATCAGTATTTTTTGTTACAAAAAAAAAGTCATATGTTTGAAGTCGAGAACAACGTCTGTATCAGTAGTTACATTTTGAATAAATCTATGATTAATTTTACCGTATTCATTCACACACACACACACACACAAATGCGCATCGCATAAGCGAGTTACCGGCTTTCGTAAATTCGCAGTTGAGGTTTCGAAGGTTGTTTTCCGTTAAGACATTAGTGAGGTACTTGCTAATCTAGATTAACTTAACCTAACCTGCGTAACCTAAGCTAGCATAACCAGGACCAACATATCTTGTGTTCGACAATAAAAATGTTTCTAGATTCTTTAATATAAAATTTGAATGTTCCGAGGTACCAAAGGTTTAACCTCACAAAAAAATCACTTTACAGGGTGTTCAAAAAGTCCCGTTACCCCCTACAAAATGTACATATTGTAATACCAATTTTATTTTTGTGTGATTAATTGAATTTATATGTGATTCATTGACATTTTTTTCTTTTCCAGGTATTAGAGTTGTGTGAACAAAATGGCAGACCAGTTCACTTACAATCTGGAGGAAAGGATAGTGATGAGCACATGGGCTCATGAAAGGTCACATACTGGCAAAACGATGCATGATATCCAGAATGATTTCAACACAAGATTCAATAAGGCTGCACCACCAAACAAGATGGTATTACGCTGGGAGAAAAAACTGTTTGAAACTGGCTCCATCAAGGACAGACCACGGACGGGAAGACCAACAACGAGAGCAGAACAATGTGAAGGTGTGATTGGTGGCTCGTTCACAGTAAAAAACCACTTCGGAAACGATCACAAGAACTTGCAGTCCTCATGTCCACAATGAGATATCACATGACAAAATATCTCGGCATGAAACCATACCGCCCGTCATTTGTTAATGAATTAGGCGATACAGACATTCTTGATTATTAACTGTAATTAGTAACTGTATTTACTGTAATTAAAGTAATTGTTGCTAGTGACTCGTTTCTTAAATTACACCAATCACATACAAATACAATTAATCACACAAAAATAAAATTGGTATTACAATATGTACATTTTGTAAGGAGTGACGGAACTTTTCGAACACCCTGTACTACATCTGTGAATTATTACACATATAAACCTCACTTATGCCCAGTTACCTACGTGCAAACGCGTGCGCGCGCACACTCTTCAAACACGCGTCTCCACACGTCTGTCTGTGTGATATAGTGACTGCATCTGTGATTTATTTATTTTTCTGTCTCTACACCCATGATTGGAATCTACCTTCATCTGACCTCACTTGACGCTTTCAGCTGAAATGTTGTCTTCGTCTATAATTACTTACAGGGTCTTTCTCTACAATTTCATTCCTTTCTATTTGCTCATTTCTTACTCATTTCCTTTGTCCGTCCGATTCACGAGCATTTCCTTTTTATTTAAAAAAAAATTTTGTTTTGTTTTGTTTACTCATTCCTATTTTATCGTTTTATCTTCACTATATCAACTTTTCTCCTCTCTCTCTCTCTCTCTCTCTCTCTCTTCTCTCTCTCTCATCTCTCTCTCTCTCTCTCTCTTTTAAACTTCAGAATAAGATCGACAACGTCCATTGTTCTAAACTTTTCCACTAAACACGAACCCGACACGAGGTAACGATTGTAAACTAGACAGAAACGGTACAATACAAAATTCATGTACAATATTGTCAATTATTGGCATAGTCTTCCTCCTGAAATCAATTCTAGCTCCTTCGTAAATACGTTCAAAAGCAATCTTGACTTTGTATTAGATGATAATCTCGAAGGAATCGATGTTCGAATGTGTGAATCATGTTCGTGTGTATATTCCAGTTCACAATTGAGGCGCTCCGGACCACAAGCTGCCAAGCGCCAAAATTAAAAAATGGAGAAAAATGTCGTTAAAGTTTGTCAATTTGCAAAATGCCATAACTTTTGAACCAATAACGATATTTGATGATTTCGACCATACGTACGGGTCCACAATCTGCTCCCTGACTCCCACGGATAGAGGAAGGGTGGGGTAATATAGTGGTATAAATAATTCATTCTGATCTCACTGGCGCTTGGCGGGTTGTAGTCCGGAGCGCCTCATATTTCCAGTTCACAAGGTTCTATAAAATTTCTCGGTATCTTTTTTTTTTCCTGCAAATTGCGGAGTTCTCCTCTTTCTTATTTTCAAACCTGCCCATCGTGGGCAGGAGTGGATGAGGAGGAGGGGAGAACCGTCTTTCTTGCTTTTCCGTGCCAATTCTTCTCTCTGTCAGTCACATGGCAAATGAGATTTAACGTCGATAAATGCAAAATTTTACATATAGGTTCGCGTAACGGTAATTTTGCGTATCTTATGTCAGGGAAGGAGTTAGCAAGCGTAGAGCAGGAAAAAGATTTAGGAGTTATAGTCACTGGTGATTTAAAAGTAGCGAAACAAAGTACAGCAGCGGTCAATAAAGCGAACAAAGTGTTAGGTTTATAGCTCGGAATTTGAGTACAAATCGCGCGATATTATTGTTCCTCTTTATAAATCATTAGTTAAACCCCATTTGGAGTACGCGATCCAATTTTGGAATCTGCATATGCGAAAAGATATAGACAAAATCGAAAGAGTTCAAAGACGAGCAACTAAGATGATTCCGTCGCTTAGGTCGAAGTCGTACGAGGATAGGCTTAGGGAGTTAAAATTGACTACACTCGAGGCTAGGAGGCTAAGCGGTGATCTAATCAAGGTTTTTAAAATTATGGATGGGTTCGATAACGTAGATAGAGAGAGCTTTTTCGAAATATTTCAATATAATAGGACTAGAAATAACGGGTGTAAGTTGACAAGTAGAAGGTTCGAGACAGCAGTGGCCAAAAACTTTTTAACGCATAGAATAGTAAATAGCTGGAATAGTTTGCCGGTAGAAGTAATTAGTAGCACGTCTATAAACATGTTTAAAAATCGATTAGACGCATATGTGATAGATTGGGTATAGTTTAAGGTAGTAAAATTAAGGCTTTGTGGTTCGGAACTCGCGTAAAATTGTAGGTCCTCTCCGCCACCACGGAGGACATGAACAATACACAATTACGAACACAGTTAGGTAGACCAGCCATGAGTAGATCCTAGGGTCTTTGTTGGTCTGAAACATTATAACATCTGCGTCTAAACGAAGCCTACGAATGCCATCTCGAGTCGGTTATAAAACTGTCGTGGCTCCTCCATTTCCTTGTAAAACATACATACACACACACACAAAGTTTCCTTTCATAACGAATGGCACGCGAACCAGCGGAAACTTTACAAGGAGGGTATTATTACTTACGCCCATTATACGTCCACCTTCTTTCCTTTTTATATATTTCAGATTTTTATGGAAATCTTTTCCATTTATATATTCACATAAATTCCTTCATAAATTCCTTATTATTATTAATATATACAAAACAGGACGCGTCAAATAGTTTATAAATAAAAAAATAATAGTATTATGACACGCGAGTATACCTTTCTTGTAATATACTGAATTAATGAACATAAAACGCACGTGGGAAAAGTGTGCTTGCTGAGCAGAACGGTAAATATACAGGATTGTCAACTTTTGCAATTGAATGCATTGTTAGGCTATAATGAAGTAGATTTCAAAAACGTTCTAATGAAAACAAACGTTAATCTATTTGTGTAATGAGTAAATGATTAGTATTGCATTATGAAGCGTTACCCCCACCCCCGAAATTACCTCTATCTAGTTATTTATCTATTTATTTATCCACTTATATATAGATAAATGGATAAATAAGTAGATTTATCCATTTATTTATATATTTATACATCTATTTATTTGTATATTTATGTATTTGTTTATCTACCTATCTATATATCTACCTATTTACCCACAGGGCTACGTCGTGGCCAGTGTTTAACACCGGCGCTTCCCGTCGATCAGCAAAGTTAAGCGACATTGGGTCTGGGTAGTAGTTGGATGGGAGACCGTCCTTTGCGTCCAGATTACGTAGCGACCCGTAGTTCGGATCTCGCGTAAAGCTGTAGGTCCCCTCCGTCAATGACCTTGGATATTATGAAGGAGGTTAAACAACCCACTCATCACTATTTACCTCTAACTATTTAGCATGTACACTTCTATATATATATATATATGTGTGTGTGTGACTTGGAACCAAGGATAATTAACAAATTGTCTTTGAAGGTGTGCCCTACAGAGGATAACATTTACTCATGTGGTATTTCCATACTTTCAAACAGCTGTTTATGAAATAGTAAATGTAAAGATGTTTGCACATATGAATAATAATAATTACGTGTATGTTAATTAGCAAGTTTAATTACTCATTGTGATCTCTCTCTCTCTCTCTCTCATGTGTGTGTGTGTGTGTGTGTGTGTGTGAACCAGTCAACTACACGAATTGGGATTGTTTTAGTGCTTACATTTGTCATAATTGTACGTACAACCACACACACATATATATATATATATATATATACAGGGTGTCCCATAAGTAAAATTTATTTTAAATTAAATTTACAAAATTCAGAGGCTTGTAACTCATTTCCATATTAGCCAATGCGTGTTATTCTACCTGCAACAAAAAAAAAAGTCCCAAAACAAGACATCAATTTGAACAATTGTTTTAGTTCTAATTTATTACTTTTGTAAATATAATTTAAAATACAGTTTCCTACGAGACCGAACTTATGGGACCCTGTATATATATCGATTCATGATAGTAGTACATATATAAACATCCCTTTCAACTTTAGATATTTTAAATAATGATTGGAAGGTCTCTCCGTTCCCCCCATTTAGAAATATCAAGTATTAATTAATCTTTCAATTAAAAGTAAATTTAAATTAAAGGTGTTTCATCATTATTGAAGAAAAGGTGTAATTAGTGAAACATATAATTAGCAAGTTACGTGTCCTTAATGTGTTGTTAAAAATAGGTAGAAAAAGTTATGGTGATAATTAATTATATGTGAGAAAGAATGAATGTACTGCCGTGCACTAACCGTGTATAGTGAGTACAGTTTAGGAAAAAAGTTCGCCTAGAAAAATTTCTAAAATTCATCCAAAAAATACTAATTGGTAATATTTTTTCTTTCTTTGGGTTTTGTTTTGGTCGGAAGAGGGTGACTGTAAAATTACTAAGCAAGTTTTCATGCTTTTTTTAGATCTTTTAGGCAAACTTTTTTCCGAAACTGTACATTCGCTTTCGATAAAAGAACTTATAGTATGTCACACGTTTCTGCAGGGCCGCCGAGAGGGCGGGTAAGCCGGGTTAAATCCCCGGGGCCCGGAAAGAGGGGGGATAAAATCTAAAAATATTAATAAAGCAAATGATTAAATAACAGAGGAAATATAATTAATAAACATACATTTTAGAGAGATTATCATACTGTATGTTTTGAATAGTGACTTGGACATATAATCAGATTGCTTGTTACGTACACAAAAAACATTCATAATAAAATACTGAGTAAATAGGGGGGCCCATATACCAATCCTTCCCCGGGGCCCGTGGCAGCTCTCGCCGGCCCTGCGTTTCTGATAGGACACGAACTGGCATCATCAATTGAGTAGTAAAGTACCAATAAATACCCCTAAAAAACCCTATGCTTTTGAGTACTCATCTTTAGAGGAACAGGGTGACCGTAAAATCATTCAACACAACAATGATTACACAATTATCTTAGGGTTGCGCGACTTTACTATCACCCCGTACTCGCAGTACATATTTGTAATACTTACTTGAAGGAGGAGTAAGGGAAGGAACATGATTTTTGCTGAAAAAGAAAAGAAAAAAATTATTACGAAAATTAAAAACTAAATATTAAAAGAAAATAATTATATTAAAATTTTTTGTTTAAAATTTTTATTTACTTTTTAACAAACACTTTCTAATTATTTCTACTTCATCATAACTGGTGAAATCCTTTTTATCAGATAATTCTCTTATCTCGGTTATTCCTACAGGAAATATATATGCAGAAAATACACGTTCAAGCGAGCAATTTAGTAGAAAGTCATTTCAACTCAGTTGTTCATTCTTTCACGCAATAAAAGAAATTGGTTGGTAGATAAATGGGTACCCTGGGTAGCTTAGTGGTTAAGACGCTGGGCTGCTGGTGGGGCGTGGTTAGGATTCCACGTTAAACTGTAGGTCTAAGGTGGAGTGAAAAGCTTGACCTTCGTCAGAATGAACAATTCGGGCGGTATATATATATATATATATATATATATATAATATATATATATATATATATATATATATTTTAGTGGTGGACCGGATGTCAGTTTTTCAACATCTGCGGATACGGATGCGGATTTTTAATTTCAATATCCGTGGATGCGGATATTTAGTTAATCTATGACAATTTTTCAAATTTCCTGATATTACTATTATGACAGGCGATGCATAAGAATTAATATTAATGTTTTCATTATGATAAAAATAATAACTTTCTCAAGAGTTTCAGCCACAGAAAATTCAATGAAACAAGTTTCATTCAATTTTCTGTGTTACCACGTATTTATATTTTCAGGTTTATATATTTGTTTGTTCATTAATAATTAATACTTTACATGAAATATGCATGACTGGGCCTTATAAGCTACTTTATAAGCTAATTTAATTGTAATTTGCATAATTTATTAGAGATAATATCCGCATAAGATCCGCAGTCAGAAGTGCGGATGCGGATGTTAACAATGATGCGAATATCCGGTCCACCACTGATATATATATATATATATATATAGTGTGTGTGTGTGTGTGTGTAGGCATAAAGATTGAAACCTTATAAAATAATTTTGTATATTTCCTAAAATTTCTAAGCTACGTGTGAATACTGTCTGAATCTCTCACTTTACGACTACCTCAAGAAAAATGTATATTTGCTTAACTGTGCTCTCTTGGCATTTGAAGTACATCAATTGCACTTCCATTATTACACATATATATACAGGGTGTCCGAGAATTATCTGTACAATATTTGGCTGTTATTAAGAGTCAACCATGAAGTGTAGAAATTCCAGTTTTGTCCCATTTTACAGAGAATCTCATTAAGTTTTTTCTGATACCAAGTTTTGACAAGTTGTTTAGAAATGTACGCGGGTGACAGACATTGATGATTTAAAAGCAAGAATCACAGCTGCTATTGAGCGAATTGATGTGGATATGCTGCAGCGTACATGGCAACATTTGGAGTATCGATTGGATGTTTTGCGAATCACTAATGGTGCACATATCGAATGTTTGTAACAACGTTACTTTAATAAAAGAAACTTTTGAAAATACAGATTCTAAATAATCTTGTTTAAGAATTTTACGTGTATTATCAAGAATTTTATTAAAAGATGAAATTGTACAGATAATGTTCGGACACACTGGAATTTCTAAAACATTTGTCAAAACTTGGTATCAGAAAAAACTTAATGAGATTCTCTATAAAATGGCACAACACTGGAATTTCTACACTTCATGGTTGACTTTTAATAATTCAAAGTTTAATAACTGCAACAATTCAAAACTTATGCGATTGAGCTTTGGCACACATTAACAGATGGTTATAATCTATAATTGCTGGAATTTTCAAATATGTAGGTTCTATAGTTTTGTTACAGTGAACAATTTAAAAGCATATGTCTAAAAATAGCATGCCGAAGAAAATGAATTTGAACTTAACAAAATTTACTTAAACAAATGGTCAATGTGACCACCTCCCTGTTGGTAAACTGCCCTCAATCGCTTCTTCCACGAGGAGATGCACTTTCGAACCTCATCTAAGGTGATATCCTCCCATGCTCTACTGATTTTCTCCTTAAGTTCATCTTCGGTGAATTTGTCTTTCTGGCTGCCGTAAACCTTCCCATGAGGGAATCCCATACTGAATAGTCCATCGGATTACAGTCGGGAGACTGAGGCGGCCATTCATCCTTTTTGATGAAATTAGGGGTCTCTTGCTCTAGATGATTTTGGGTCGCTCGGCTTGTATGGGCGGGTGCCCCATCTTGCTGGAAAATGTAGGCCTCATCAGGATACAGCTGACGACAATCAGGAAGTAACCCATTATCTAACAGTTGATGTAGCGCTCAGAGTTAACTTTAGTTTCGTTTGTGGCAATAAAATGAATTCGTGTTTTCCCCTTCCATGAAATTCCCGCCGATACCATTACTTTTCTGTTGAATCGTGAGGTTTCATGATAAAGCCTGGAGGGAGGAATGTCCTTTTTCCTTGAACCATAAACCCTGTCATTTTGCCTGTTTTTGGCCACCTCCAACGTGAAATCCTTTTCGTCTGTAAACACAACTTTTTGCACGTCTTCAGCTGAGTAGCGTTCATATAGGGATTTACAGCGGGTCTTTCTACGCTGTCTTACATTCTGATCACGCCGAGAAACTCGAATTCTCTTGTAGGCCTTCAATTTCAAACGTTTTACAATCCCTTGTACAGAGGAGCGAGAAATCCCAAGGTCGTACGCAATCTGTCTCTGGGAGCGATGAGTTCCTGGTGTATCTCCTGGGATTGAATCAGTTCTCCACGGCAGCCTTATTTTCTTCTGTTGAAACACTTTAGGGCCTGCCGCTGCCGGGTTTTCTAGCTGTTGATCCAGTATCCTTTATCTTTCTTATTAAGTTATAAACACTTTGACGAGTCCAGTTCTTTGCGGGGAATTCTCGGACAATCCTATTTCCATTCCAACCTTTTTCCTTGACACATGCTTCTATGATGGCTTTATCACTTTTACTTAACGTCATGCTGGCGGGGTTTTAGCGGAAAAATAAAAGAAAGCAAATTCACATTAGGTTTAGCCTACGCCAGCGTGCGTGTCATACTACGCTACATTAGGTTTGGCCTACGCTAGCGCACGTACGTGTCAGATGCACACTAGGCATGCTATTTTTAGACATATGCTTTTAAATTGTTCACTGTAATAAAACTATAGAACCTACATATTTGAAAATTCCAGCAATTATAGATTATATGCATCTGTTAATGTGTGCAAAATCTCAATCGCATACGTTTTGAATTGTTGCAGTTATTAAACTTTCAATTAAGTAAAGTTTTTTTGTGGCCACCCGATATATATATATATATATAATATATATAATATATATATATATATATATTATATATATATATATATATATAGTGTGTGTATGGATAATTGTACAGTATATTTGCAATATACGAGTATAAGTACATATGAGGCACTTCGGACCACAAGCTGCCAAGCGCCAAAATTAGAAAATGAAGGAAAATGCAGTTAAAGTTTGTCAACTCGCAAAATGCCATAACTTTTGAACCAATAACGATATTTGATTGATTTCTACCATACGTGCGGTTCACAATCTGCTCCCCGACTTACCCACGGGATAGAGGAAGGGTGGGGGAATATAGTGGTATAAATAACTAAATTCTGGCCCCGCTGGCGCTTGGCAGGTTGTGATCCGGAGTGCCTCATATATAAAACAGTAGATGACTCGAGGTCCCAAGAGTAAAAGTTATACAAAAATTACGCGTTATTACTTAAAGTAGCCCTAAAATATCAATTTTAGAGTCAATTGAAGGGTACTTTAGTCATTACTTCCTAATATACATACAATCAGTTCAAAAAGTCCCGTACTAAAACTATCTTTAAACCGATAGTTATCAGCAAGAAATGCACGACGTATCCGAACATAACTTTTTGAATCGACTGTACAACCTTTCCAAAAGTATATATAAAGGAAGTTTCTCGGATATAAAAACTGATAAAAATGGACAAAAATAGATTTTCTCATCTGTCTCCTAAATCTCTAGTGATTTCCGACGTAACTCTTTGGGTACGAGTCTTCATTTAAAGAGTACGATATAGATTTTATACGAAATTCTTTTTGGAGTTTTTTTTAATTCATACACATTAAGAAAGTAATGAATTTTTTATACTTTTTGAAGTGTTGGTATAGGATTTTATTAGTTCTTAATATATATAGAGTGATCCAAGTAGGTGTTCCCAGAAATAACTTGTTACAAAAATATTTTTGAGAACATCGTTTTGGATCACCCTATATATATACACACAAATTTCCCAAGAGAATCCCTATGGAACTATTTCGTTTCAAAATTAACAAAATAACTTATGAAGAAATAATAATAATAATAATAATAAATAAATAAATAAATAAAAGGCAAAAAAGTTTAATTCGTTCCCGACTTAAAAAAAGTAAAACCCATCAAATTGCCTACATGGAAGAAGATAAATAAAATTAATTGTCAAGGACATCAAATGAAAGCCAATTAAAGGAACAAACAGGCGTCCCGATTACAAATGTTTGTGTGTGTTATATATATATATATATTATATATATGATTAGGTGGAATGATCGACACTCTTTATGCAAACGAGTTTCGTGGCAGTGACAATAAGTGACGATAATGACGACGATAACGATAAACGACCATTGTCAGTATATAATTACCCGCAATAACGTAAAAGATGCATGGCTACGACATATACAGTATATATATATATATATATATATATATATATATATATATATATATATATATAATTATATTTCGGAATTACACTACATACAATTCTTAACTCGAAATTTATCGTAGCATATTAAAAACATTTCAAGACCGTTCCAGCACGTCGGCGTTGTTAACCTCTTCGCCCTGAAACGCCTCTTTGGAAGCTGTTCGAAAGTGGCTTTTTTTTCCTCCCCTCTCTTTTCGTCGAGTTACGTAACGATTTAAGAGCAAGGTGGGGCACGTAATGATTTAAGGGCATAGCGGGGTACAGAAAGTAATTGAAAAAGAATAAGGAAAAAAATGAAAATTGAATTATAAAAGGAGAAGTTTCTTTTCGGTGAAATGATCAACAGTGAAGAATACGACAAAGGACAATAGCGCATATGTTTATAAACAAGAGAATACGCGGTCATAAAGAGAGAATACGCGGTCATAAAGAGAGAATACGCGGTCATAAAGAGAGAATACGCGGCCATAAAGAGAGAATACGCGGTCACAAAGAGAGAATACGCGGTTGCGGTTGCCGTAATATTTATGCATGGCGATAAGTGTGTGATAAGGAGATCATTTATAAGTTGAAGAGGATGTGTGAAAAGATTGATAAAAAGAATGAGAGATCGAGGAACTAAAACGAGGTTTCGTGAAAGAATGAGAAACAAAGAATGAATACGCTATAAAAGTAGACCAAACAATTAATATATGTACTCATCGACACCACAACGTAAAAAAAAAATCAGTACACACACACACACACACACACACACACACACACAGTATATATGGGATGAATTACACAATTAAATACGTGAAATGAATGAATGATGCAAACCCACATCCACGAGGTATACTTCTGAATACACGAAAGGCCTTGGAATAATCTCTCTTCCTTGTGGGTTTGCAATATATATATATAATATATATATATATATTATATATATATATATATATACACAGGGTGGGCCGTAAGTTTCCATACATAGGAAAATTTAAACGTTTGTTTTTATGTTTCAGATACCCTAAGAATATGCGTTTGACGAAAGAGCAACGAATTGAAATCATACTGATGGCTGGGTCGGGAAGCAGTCGCATGGTTGCAATGAACTTTAACAGAAAACATGGAACGAACATCACACACGACACTGTGGCAAAACTTATTAACAAGTTTCAGAAAACTGGAAATGTTGCAGATCATCTAAAGGAACGTATCACCAACGCCATTACAAGCATAACGTCAACTGTGCTAATGCGTGTTCATCAACAGTGGGGAACACGTATTGAAATGTGTTTTCAAAACAATGGCAACCATGTAGAGCATATTATATAAATAAAAATGGTTGTCCATAAAAAAATGTTTATTTTTCCTATGTATGGAAACTTACGGCCCACCCTGTGTATATATATATATATATATATATATATATATATATATATAATATATATATATATATATATAAAGTAATAATTAAAAAGGTCAGATTTAATCTAAAATATATACAGTATATATATCGAACAAAATTAATTGTCAAGACAAATTATTTGCCAACTTCAGAAAACAGCTATAAATTTGTATTGACAAAAAACTCGCTGTTTTTGTAAGGGAATCAATGTCTTTATAACGGATATTGCATGTTTCTTGAGTAATATATTATATATATATATATATATATATATATATATATATATATATATTATACAAGTATATTGTGTGGTGGGGGGGGAGAGTTTTGCAACACATAAAACATATAGTTAAAGTTTTAGATAGTTTAATAGAAGTGTACGTTATTTTAATATAAAATTAAAACTCAATTACTTAAATAAAAATATATTTTGACATTCTTTCCACAGGAACCCGTTTGTGCAACAATGGAAGGCAATCGGCAGTCGTGAAATACTATACGAAATCAAGCGGCCTAAAGTGAACTACAGTATTTGCCTTTGTGAGTCACTTGCGCAATATTTGGTACGCGGTAAAATAGGTAGGTAGGAGGGCCAAAAACTGGCACAGATTTCGTGTCACTAATGCGGCGCATTGCGCTAATTCCCACCACCAACGCGAGTCGAACCCCCGACCTCAGTTTCCACTTCGTTTACTGAAAAACTGTGTTATCCACTGAGCAGCGGGCGCTGGCTGCTACGCATTAATTTTCAATATACAATGATATAAACCAAGATTCGCCAAATTACGGCCCGATGAGAAATTTCATCAGAGCCGCCAAACAAATTTAAATGGGCAAAATTCCAGAATCCAGACGTAGTTCAGAGAAAGTTCACGATAGCTTAGTAATATGTTGTTAGGTTAGGTTAGGCTAGTTTAGGTTAGGTTAAACCAGGTGAGGTTGGTTAGATTAGGTTAGTAATTATGGACTCGCCTTCAAATATAATAAAAAAAAAGTATTGTGCCTAATTTCAAAGAAACTTTAACCATATTTGACATTATAGCGTATGATATATATATATATATATATAATATATATATATACACACACATTTAACTGCAATGACCACGCAGTATATAAATGAATAGAAACGACGTAAATAAGGAGCGTCTCTGCACACGGGGAAGAGAAATAACGAATAAATGAAAAATGAGGCGAACCGCCCGGGAATTGAACCCAGGGCCTTCCAATTGCCGGTTGGATTTACGTCGTTTCTATTCATATATATATATATATATATATATATATATATATATATATATATATATATATACACTACTTACTTATGCTTGTTAATTCTGTAATATGTAAATTCGGTGCTTGAAGATAAATACTTAAAGACAACCTACTATTTTTTTTAGCTTTAAAACATAAATTTTATCCTGTCCGCGGGCTTCGTTGTGATCATCGTCGCAACACCGTTTTCCATCATCAGAGAAATTAAGCGACATTGGTGTGGATAGTAACTGTATGGGGGGCCATCCTCCGCGTTCAGATGTTGTAGGATCCGTGGCTCGGATCCAACGTAAAGCTGTAAGTCCCCTCCGTTAGATGACCTTTGCGGTTACGAATGAGTTTGAACACCCTACACACACACACACACACACACACACACACACACACATCCAGTCCGATCAGTAATTTGAAATGCTGAATGTGGCCCTTATCATGGGGACCGTGGGTTAATTTTAATGAAGTTCTTGTTGCTACATTTATTTACATTATCTATGACTCGGACTGACAACCTACTCGTACGTGGAATCCAAGCCACGAGTCGCTGCATCATCTGAATGCAGAGAGGCTAAGTCACCCACTTTAACTATTGAACAGACCCAATTCCGCTTATTTTCGCCGATCTAACGGAAAGCGGTGAGGTTAAGTGACCACGAAGTAGCTCATTCAAGAAGTTTAAAACAGAAATAAGACGAAGAGGGGAAATGAAAAAAAACTTGCGTTAAACTTTTTTTCGAGGGAAATTTTATTGAAATTAATTGATACACTTTGAACAATACACGTAACCCTTTCGTCTAAATGTACTCTTGGCACCTATCACAATTCCATTATTTTATCCATATCCATATATAGACAGAGTGCGTGTATGAACCCAGGGCCGTATCCAGGAATTACGTTCGGTGGGGGTTCAAAGGACCAAAGAGCAGATCGAGACATTCCCTTCCAAAGACAAAAATTTACGTGCACTATATTATGGCATTAAAGGTAAATGAAACCGTTTTTAATAACAAAAAATAATTAAAAGTTTTGTATTGAAGTTGATAAATTACAAACAAAATACAGGAATTTCCAAACCCAGAAATTAAAACTTTTTTTTTTTAAATGCAGGAAGGAGGACCCCAAAGGCAAATGTCCGCAAAAGCGCCCCTCCCATAGAAGAAGAAAGCCAAATTGAAGGTCCAGGGTTTCCGAGATGCCTAGACACACTGCGTTTGAAAGATAGGAGGTTCATAGACAGGAGGAAAGATGGATTGAGGAAGATTGTCCCAGAGTTGACCAGTTGAGTAGATGAAAGACTGAAAATACCGATTAACACTTGGATTAGATAGATGGACAGAAAAGAAATGATAATGTGTCGAAAGTCGGGTACTGCGTGCTCTCCTTAAAGGATGAGGCATGCAGTTAGAGAGCTCAAAAGAGCAAATTTACTGTACATATAATTACTAACCACAGATAAAATCCACTTAACGAAAAATGAAGAACAATGTCATCATTCATCACACATATAGAACGAAAACAACAATTATTTCTGAGTTGAAGTACTTAATTACTAGCAAATTTATAGGACAAAATTTTTTGCGTCTCGGGCGATATTTCACAAAATTTGAAATAATTTTGAGGGTCAGTGTCTAGTTCCCTGTAGACTGACATAAGGGTTAGTCCTATTAATCTCTCCTCTCTAGTTGAGTTTCTCCATTAGGTTTCCAGCCTCTTTAGGGTTGAAAAAGAGCGCTCTATTGTTGCTGTTGTAACGGGTAAAGTCACAAGTATAAGAATCAGGACTGATATTTAGAAAAAAATCTCCATTACATTCTCGGTAGGTATCTATGGCATTAAAGGTAATGATTTTTCATGTACATCCTTTGGTAACCTTTGGTTAACTTCCTCCAGAATTGTTCATTCTGACGAAAGTCAAGCTTTTCACTCCACCTTAGACCTACAGTTTAATGTGGAATCCGAACCACGCCCCACCAGCAGCCTACCTAGGGTACCCATTTATCTACCAACCACTTTCTTTATTGTGTGGAAGGATGAACATCTGGGTTTTGCTGCGCGCCGGCTGCCATCACCGGGTCTCGATCCCGGGGTCGATGGATTCGTAGTCAGCGACGCTAACCACTACACCACCGAGGCGCCTACACTGAACACGCCAAGAGAAAGACCGTTACCGTCATGGATATGGTGTATGCCTCGAAACGTCAAGGACGTACTTTGTACGGATTTGGCGGTTAATTAAGCTTCACGCACTGCAATCCTACCCGACTACTACTACGGATTCGACATCGTCGTCAATCGATTTCACCACCAATTTTAATATACTGTGTGTGTGTGTGCGTGTGTGTGTGTGTGTGTGTGTACATACATATAATGTGTGTGTTATTGTGTCTAGTTGTGTTCTTATCAATGAATTATGAATTCGTGACTGAGTAGAAATATTGTTAAAATTTCGGGGGAGGGGGGACATCCCCATACCCTCCCCCTATAAATACGGCCTTGTATGAACCATATACCTATATAAGTAAGGAGATAAACATGCGTGGATAAAACACTGGATGTACTTTAGGTATCCAATTAAACTAAAATAGTCCAAAAGAAGAAAAATAAAAATTGAATCGCGATTCGATAGGATTTTTTATATATTTTTTTATATTCAAGTTTTATTATCAGGTTCAGTTTGGTGTGTGATACATCCATTTACAGTGTGCTCAATTTCTCCAGATTCCTACTTTAAACACGACAAATACTTATTTAGTCAGCGTCATACCACGGTAATAAACATTTCGAATAATATCGTTAAATTATAGGATTTAATATTTATTAAACAAGATTTTAAATCTTTCTTTCGCTGAGAGAGAGAGAGAGAGAGAGAGAGAGAGAGAGAGAGAGAGAGAGAGAGAGAGAGAGAGAGAGAGTTACAAGGAGTTACAAGGAAAAGAAGTACCTCAAAAGGCCTTGCGGCCCATACCGAGGAGGTACCAATGGCAATGGGTGCCAGGGAAAAATTTCTACACACTCAAATAGTGTGCAAGATTTGGTCTAACCTTTTCTTGAACTGATCCACAGAGGAACTGTTCACAACTTCTGAAAGTAACCTGTTCCACGTGTCACAGATCTTATACGTAAAGTAATTCCCACACATACTAGTCCTAAACCGTTTCAAATCCAACTTCCAACCATTGTTGCGAGTTGGGTTATCATTTAAACTAAACATGCTTCTAAAATCGACATCTTTGAACCCGCGTCACGTAAGCGTTGATTGTAGCCCATATGCCTAATGGAAGGGATTAACTTTGTGGCATTCTTCAGCCGGTTTTCAATCCACCTACCTACTTCCCCACCAATACTCAGCACGTGCACTTTAGCCATTAGCCGGCGGTGAGGTACCTTATCAAAGGCTTTCTAATCAATCGCCCTACTCTTATCATACTCACTCAACATGACGTGGAAAAACTCGAGTATGTTGGTGAGACACGACCTATGCCGTCTAAACCCATGTTGGAGTCCCCAAGTAGCTTGTAGGAATCCAAATGGTCAACAATCCTACCCGCTATTATCCCCTCTAATTATTTACCTACAACTGAAGTGAAATGGTGTTATTTATAGAGGTTCCAAAGCCTCTCTTCCCACGCCTGAGGTAGCAGTTGAGTCCTAATCGTAAGAGTAGAGAAAAAGAGTTAATACTAAAAGTTTTTTTTTTTTCTGCAGTCAAAGGAGAACATCATTAACCTAAGCTAAAAGGCCAGAGTAGGGATGGGAAGGGGTCCTAGTAACCCACGGGACAGGTTTGTACAACAGACTTCATCCGCCCTCCCGAAAGAGAGAGAACCTAAAGGAATTGGCAGCCAATTTCTCTAGAATCCCACGACTCGGGACCGGAGGGCTGTCACACCCCAAGTATAAAGTTTACTACACCCAGAAGGAACGTGCATAACCTTTATACCCCCTGCAGAGAGAGAGAGAGAGAGAGAGAGAGAGAGAGAGAGAGAGAGAGAGAGAGAGAGAGAGAGAGAGAGAGAGAGAGAGAGAGGTGTGTGTGTGTGTGTGTTGTGTGTGTGTGTGTGTTTCAAAATTTAAAAATATTTCTCCTAATTTCTATGAATGAGTTTACGGATGAAAGTATATTTTACAGTTGCCTATAATTTACCCACGTCTTTTCAAAGACTAAAATATAGCAATAAAAGTTTGCAGTTTCAGTCCAAAACCTTTGAGAAAAGAACGATTTACTACTGCTAATCCTCTTAAATGTTGGGAAGTGATTATATATGTCAGCGCTTATCGTTCGTATTTATTTTCTTTCAATGTTTTGCACGCTTATACCTTAAATATATATTTGGCTTATATATTAAATAGTCTACAATCGACTTTAGTCAAGAATAAAATAGTGGAGCCTCCTACATACAAATATCAAATAGTGTGTGTGTGTGTGTGTGTGTGTGTGTGTGTGTGTGTGTGGAGCTCTTATCCTGTCTGCTGCATTAGTTATTAGCCAAGTGCAAATGTGGTCAGTTTTATTTTATATTTATATATATATATATATATATATATATATATATATATTATATATAGTGATGTAGCGGATGTCATTTTTTTCACATCCGCGGATGCGGATGAGGATGTTTGATTTCGACATCCGCGTCTATATTTTCGTTATTTTTTAGGATATATTCGAGATTTGTTGTGTTTAACGTATAATAAGTTATTATATAGAGAGAGCTGTAGCTATAATGTAGTAAATTGATTAATTGTACAATAATTGCTGTACTTTTCTCTGAACATATAAAATAATATCAAGCATCTAACTAATATAGAAATCAATTAGTGAATTCGTCTGCAAATAAATTCGTTATATTTTGTCGAGTTTCAGCCACAATTAGAAACCATAATTGTGTTACCAGGATGCGGGACGTGAACCCAACTCAAATGCACCTCACCGACCTCTTTCCCCAACCTCCACCCTTATAGAGAGAGATCTTTAATTAGCTTGATAACTATTTATATTAAGTTTAAAGTTTTATTAGGCATATTTATAAATGAGTAATTAAAATAAGTAAACTAAGATGTTCATCGTTTAATATTCAAACTTAATTATAGGAAGGTTATGCTTAAGGAACATTAATTTTTCTGCCTTTTCTGCTGCCAGTCTGTTTCTCTTTTCATCATATATTAATCCAGCACTGCTAAATAATCTCTCGCTTGGTACTTTGTTGGAGGACAGGCTAAATGTTTCCTTGCAAGTTTACTCAAGTATGGATAGATAGATATTCTGCGTATTTTTCCACCAACTAATAGGATTGTCACATGCAGCCAGGCGTTTTTCTTGGTGATAGCTCTCGATCATTTTTACTACATCTTTTGACATCGCGTAGGTCTCGTCATTGCTGCTTGACTCAAGAAACTGAGAGAGAGATTCTGTGATAGATTTGCTCGCTGAAGGTGTTGGTTCTGTCACTGAAACTTTTATTCTTTTGGTGGGTGGCGAAGCGACAGATTCAAGAGATTGAAGCTCTTCAACTGCTTTGCCAAGTGATGATTTAACTCGTTCTAATGTACTAGGTGAAAATAACTTAGCTTTGTAACGTGGATCTAAGTAGGTTGCAAGAGAGTAACTTCATACAAGAACAGCCTCTCGTCTTGTCGCTTGCATCACTTTTGCGCACAATGAACTAGTTCTATTAATATAGTAGAATTTGATAATTTCCGCTTATTAATGACGTTTTATCTCAACGGTCCACATCCGCAGTCCAAAGTGCGGATGCGGATGCGAGAAAATGTGCGGATGTGACCTACATCACTAATATATATATATATATATATATGTAAAGAACGACGCTTGTGAAGAAGAGCGTCTGCACAAGATGAGGAGAAAGAACGAACAAATGAAAAATGAAGCACCTCCCAGGAATCGAACCCGGGATCATCCAAATGCCAGTCGGACATGCTAACCACTACACCAAAGTCCCCGATTAGTCAGAAGTCGTAATTCTCCTACATACGAGCGAAATCGAATGCCCTGAGGGGGCACCTTCTCATGCCGTACACATACATTTTAACTGCAAACAACATGCAGTATAATTAATGTAAAGAACGCTAGAAAGTTCGTTTTGCCTTGTTAAGACAAGATTAAAAAAAGCAGGTGGGTAACACAAATCGTTCTTTACATTAATAATACTGTGTTGTTTGCAGTTAAAAAAAATAATAAATATATATATATATATATATATTATATATATATATATGATGAAAATAACCACGAAGGAAAAACACTGAAATAAAAAACAAGTTCGAGACTATATATAGGTCACACAAAAAAAAAAAAAAAAATAGAAAAATAAAAATTGTAGGAGGAGCATACAAATTTATAAGGAAAAGCTACCAGAGTTTTAGCACTTTGTCCCTCTTGTCTAAATCCGTTCTGAACGAATTCAAAACAACAGGATCAAACGAAAAAAGGCCCTGTCTAATATTGAAATTATTTTTAAGTTGAAGACTCAAGAATATTTCTATTAACAATGTTGCTTGAGCGAAACAAAATTGAAGCATTATTCCACTCAATATAGTGGGATAACTCTGACAAATGGACGAAAAGGGCACTGGACGGTGGACGGCTGTCCCGTTCTAACGAAATATTGATGCTGTTTTACGCGCGTGTGCAAATCCTTTCCCGTCCGTCCAATGTAAAAGGAATCACATTGTTTACAACCAATTTTATAGATAATGCCTGAATTATTGGTAGGGCTATTTTTTACTATGATAATTTTCACAATATTGTCATATGAAAATACTACATTAATATTCAAAAGTTTTAAGTACATTAGCAATGCCTAAAAAGCCTGGGAAAAATGGAAGTACTAAAATATTCTTCGACAAAGTGCGAGGGTTATTATTCACACGATAGAAGGTTCGTTTTGCCTTGTTAAGACAAGGTTCCAAAAAAGCAGGTAGTAACACAAATCACTTCCAATACTGTTGATTTTTTTCTAATTCGGCATCCATGTATTCCGGATTGACGATCCTAAGAGCGCGGAGAAACATTGAAGAACGGGACAGCCGTCCAGTGCCCTTTTTCGTCCATTTGTCAGAGTTATCCCACTGAACTGATTGGAATAATGCTTCAATTTTGTTTCACTCAAGCAACATTGTTAATAGAAATGTTCTCGAGTCTTCAACTTACAAATAATTTCAATATTAGACAGGGCCTTTTTTCGCTTGATCCTGTTGTTTTGAATTCGTTCAGAACGGATTTAGACAAGAGGGGCAAAGTGCTAAAACTCTGGTAGCTTTTCCTTATAAATTTGTACGCTCCTCCTACAACTTTTATTTTTCTATTTTATTTATTTCAGTGTTCCTGAGGATGTCATTAGACGAAAGCGCTTGAGCACCATTCTATTTCCTTTTTCCTTCGTGGTTATTTTCATCATAAATATTATTCACGTGTTACTTTTGTGAAATAATTTTCATATATATATATATATAGGGTGTCTCAGAAGTCGCGCACCATAGGCTTTATTTAGACTTACGAGGTTTACGAGTCGAAATGGTTTATAAGTGATGTTTAATTACTGTACTGTACTTCTCTTTAGTTAGAGTACCATCGATTTTCAAAAGGGAGCCGATTCCAGATGAACTTATGCACTCCTAAACATTGGTAGATCCACCACCATGATTTACTGTTGGTTGTAAGCATATATACCTCTCACCCTTTCGCCGTCGTACGAAGTTTTCTTTTAGACCCAAAGATTTAAAATTTTGACTTATCTGTCCATAGAACCTTCGCCCAATCAGTCAACGTCCAGTGGGCATGATCTCGTGCATGTTTTACCTTCTCAGACGTGTCTCCCGGTCTCATGTACGGTTTCTTTGGCAGCAATTCTTCCATGTAACCCTGCCTCAGGCAATAGAAGTCGTATTGTTACAGCCGAAGCGTTAGTGCCCTATGAAGAATTCAAGTCCTGCTGCAGACAACGACTCTATTATCTTCCATCTTTTAGACACAACCTTGAAGTACTGGTATTGAGATTTTGTCATTTTTCTTGGCCTTAATTTTTGTTGTTTGTGTTTAGTTGACCCTGTGTCAAGCTGGCGTTTGATGGTGCCCCAAACCCATTTTGCAGAAATGCGCAGTTTGTTTATCACTTTCTCTATTAATATATCTCTCTACTCGTAAGGTCAAGATCTTTATGCGAATATCTTTTAGCATTGCGGGTGCCATTGCGGGTGAAAAAATCAATTGAATTCACCTGTAAGGGAGTTCAAAATACTAATTTCGATACATAATGTGAAAATTAGGAATGATTAAAAACGCATTGCATGACACTATTATACTGAAAACATTCTGTAAACACAACTATTCAACTGTAGTTAAGCTAAAATGAAAGAGCAGGTAGCCTAAAATAGATTTTCGCTGAAAAGAACAAGGGATAACATACCTGAATGATGCAGTTGTAAGAATGCTTCCAGGCAGTAAAACCGATAACCATGTAACTTACTGTTTATATATTATATATATATATATATATATATTATATATATATATATATATATTATATATGTGTGTGTGTGTGTGTGTGTGTGGATAAGGTGGAGGGAGCATGTTATAAAACAGTCTTTTACCTACTTTACTTCGTGCGAGCGAAAACTTAATCTCCAAAGTAAACCATTAGTTTTCCGAATACCTCCCTGTATAGCAGACCAATGAAGTATAAAAATGTTTTATTAAAAGACGTGAGAAGCCGATCCTAAAAGCTTTTAGACCATCATTCGTCGTCATTTCACCTTAATTTTGGGAAACTCTATTTGGTGGTCAGGAATTTTTTATGCACATTCAACAGTGTTCTCCTCTTCTAACTAATCTAACTTAACTAAAAAATTTACTGATAAAATAATAATGATGTATTATACAGGGTGTTCAAAAAGAAACGCAGCCCATTGGAGAACGTATGTTTATTAGTAAGTTACAAAAATTGTTGTGTGTTTTGGCCATTATGATTTTCACTTAAGTGTACACGACGACTCATGTTATTGAGCACTCGTTTTAATTTTTAATGTCTCTCTTGATATGCCGTCTACTGTATGTTGACCTGTAGCTTTTCCCCTGTACGAGGGTGATTTGAATATACAGTGTTCTTTAAAAACAACAACAACAACAAAAGAAAGGTCTGGAGAGTAGGTTAAGTTAGAGTTAGGTTACAATGATATATGCATTCTCCAATGGGTTGAGTTTCTTTTTGAACACCCTGTAGTTTAGTCGAATCTGCTTTAAAAAAAAATGGTCTTTAAAAATAGGGGAAATAGTAATATTTAGGAAAAAAAAATTCGGCGAATTTTTTTCCGCGAATTTTTCACTCTTAAATGTCTTGTTTATACAGGGTGTACATAAAGTCAGGATCTATTTCTGTGAAGCACTTGGAAATTATATGGAATTCAATCATAAAATGATAAAGTGGTAACATTTATTAAATAATTAAGAGTAGGATTCGACGTGACGCCCATCAGTATCCCTGCACAGCTCAAATCGTTCTGTAGCATTTCTAAACACATTCTGGAGCATTTGCGGGGTTATGTTATCTGCAGCAGTTTGTATACGTGTACGTAAGTTTTCAAGACTCGTAATCTTCGTCTGATAGACGTGCGATTTGATAAAGCCCCATGCAAAGAAATCTAAAGGGGTTAAATCTGATGATCTCGCTGGCCAAGGTCTGTTGCTTCCGCGTCCGATCCAGCGATTTGGAAAACGTCCATTTAGATAATCCTGAACAATTTTGGCACAGTGACAAGGAGCACCATCATGTTGATAGACGACGGGATAGGATTGTTAGTACCGTCGTCTATCAACATGATGGTGCTCCTTGTCACTATGCCAAAATTGTTCAGGATTATCTAAATGGACGTTTTCCAAATCGCTGGATCGGACGCGGAAGCAACAGACCTTGGCCAGCGAGATCACCAGATTTAACCCCTTTAGATTTCTTTGCATGGGGCTTTATCAAATCGCACGTCTATCAGACGAAGATTACGAGTCTTGAAAACTTACGTACACGTATACGAACTGCTGCAGATAACATAACCCCGCAAATGCTCCAGAATGTGTTTAGAAATGCTGCGGAACGATTTGAGCTGTGCAGGGATACTGATGGGCGTCACGTCGAATCCTACTCTTAATTATTTAATAAATGTTACCACTTTATCATTTTATGATTGAATTCCATATAATTTCCAAGTGCTTCACAAAAATAGATCCTGACTTTATGTACACCCTGTATAATTAGGCCATTTCTGCATGACGTCATTGTTCACATTTTGGATGTGGTGGGAGGAGCTATATATGTATAGATGGTTGGCAAAAACAAATAAATTTACCTACAAATACATGGCTTTGTGCGAGTTCGAACGACAGTTCAGGATCGACCCGCGGTCGACCCTTCTGCAGCATCCCGCCTCATTTGCGGGATTCGGTGGAGGGAATTGCTGTATATATGTTACGGTTTTTTTTTTTTTTGCGAAATCGGTCTTTTTGCAAATTCTCCGGTCAATTTGCAAAGAAACCAAAACAATAGTAAGTTTACAAAATGACCTTAAATGTTTGATCATTTTGCAAAAACACAAAAATCGGTCAATTTGAAAAAAAAACAAAAATCGGCCACTTTGCAAAATCACCAATAATCTTGTCGGTGTATTTGCAAAATCTCTTGTTCTAATACTGTAGAACCTTCTAGCTCCTAACCTAACCTAACCTAACCTAACCACAATGACACTGTTGGTTAGGTTAGGAGCTAGAAGGTTCTATAGTATTAGAACAAGAGATTTTACAAATACACCGACAAGATTATTGGTGATTTTGCAAATTGACCTATTTTTGTGTTTTTGCAAAATGATCAAACATTTAAGGTCATTTTGTAAAATTACTATTGTTTTGGTTTCTTTGCAAACTGACCGGAGAATTTGCAAAAAGACCGATTTCGCAAAAAAAAACGTAACATATATACACTGTATATATATAATATATATATATATATATATATATATATAATATATATATATATATATATATATATATATATAATTTAAATTCATCTTCAAGTATTTCTATCCTTGATAATTAACATTTAAAGCAAACGTATTTAAAATATACACAATGCAATAAATAACGTTTATGTGATAAAATGTAACTTTTTAGTATTTAAGTTTGAAATGCATTTATCATCATCCACAAGTTCGCTTCCTTGGGACGTCTCTCACACGCGCACACACACATTAGTGAGAAGGCTGTTAAATTGTTTACATTTCTCTATGTGATGGTGTGGTTAGCATCGCTGACTATGAATCTACCGGCCCCGAGTTCGATTGCCGGCGAAAATACACGGTGCGCAGCTTACCCAGCTGTTGATCCTTCCAGAAAAAATAGGTCGATAAATAAATGGGTACCCTGGTTGACCTAGTAGTTAAGACGCTGGGCTGCTGATCGGGAGGTCGTGAGATCGAGTCCGGGCAAGGACTTCTTAATTTCTGACCACCAGTGATGGGTCATGGTTCGGATTCCACGTTAAACTATAGGTCCAAGGTGGAGCAACAAGCTTGACCTTCGTCAGAATGAACAATTCGGGCGGGAGCAAAACCGAGTAACCAAGGTATAAATCACAGAAATAGAGGGTTGGACCATAAAACAAAGGTTTTTATTATTGAAAAATATAAACCTTTTACTTCTGGCCCACCCTGTATATTAATAAAACTCGTTAAATGCTTTTACATAAAAATAAAATTAAATTGTATATGCCAGACGCAATTGCTGACGCACAGGTCGCTAATATGACGACTTTTTAACCCTTTGGCTCACGAATTATGCCAGAAATTTGCCTTTATGTGTGGTTATATGTGTGGTTATATAAGAATCAATATGGTTTATTTTTCAGCTATACAAATGTCTACCCAGTGAGTGAAAGGGTTAAATACAGTACATTGTTTGGAAGGCCGGAAATAAACTGTTGCCATGCAACTGGTTTCATGAAGCTGTGTTCAATTTAATTACACGCCTGAGAAGAAATAATGTTCATATTTTGACCGAACTATAAATTGCAAAGTTTTAAGATCTGAATTTTTAAAATTATATATATATATATATATATTCACGGAGGAACACAAGGCAACGAAACCGGCACCCCCATTGGAAGACAAATCGGAACCACGTGTATGCGAAAAAGAAAGAAAAAATAAAAATAATCCTAGCCAACATACAGGGCCTTAAATCAAACCATTCCACGAACAAAGTTGTATACCTGAAAGGACTCGTGCAAGAAGCCGGAGCAGACTTTGCATGCCTCACGTAAACTCATCTAAAGGACTGCCAGGCGAACTGTGAAAATTGTGAGTCATGTATTGACAAAAAAGAAATACAAATTGACAACTATAACATCCTCCGATCCGACAGAACAGTGAGACGTAAAGGAGGATGTGCTATTTACACACGCGAAAGGCACATAGCATAAATGGCTATAAGTACCTCAAACAACTATGTAGAATGTGTAGCAGCAAAAATTGAAAAATTAAATATGGTACTAATTGTAATGTACAAACCCCGAAACACGCCAACCTCAAAATTTTCAGATTCCATTACAGAGGTAAGAAATTTAGTAAAAGATCTACACTCTCCAACCCCAAATATTTTTCTCTGTGGTGATTTTAATTTCCCATTAATGAAATATAAAAGGATAGGAAAAAATATATGTATACACCAGGACAAGGGGAGCACAGGAGAAGACGAGCAGGAGGTAAAAATGCTACTAGCTTTAGCTGATGAATTTATGTTAACGCAAGAAATAACAGAAAACACAAGAAAAAATAACTGCCTAGATTTGGTTTTCACAAACAACAGTAATCTAATTGATAATGTAGAAATATCCCCAACTATGATATCAGACCACGACATCACTGAAATAACAACTAATATAAAGGCAACAGGAAAGGAAAGAACACGCACAACAGAAAGAAGCAAACTCGAAATTTTTAATTTTCATTCCAAAGCTATAAACTGGGAAGATGTGACATCCAGCATGGAAGTAATAGATTGGAAAACCATTTTCGAGGCCAAGACAACGGAAGAGATGATAATGACGTTAGAGGAGAAGACGTTAGAAATTGTGGAAAACATGTCTCAAAGATACAACAAAGAGGAAAGAGAAGCAGGTTCGAAAGACAAAAGAGGGCATTGTTCCGAAAGAGAAAGAGAGTGACTGCAAAATTAAGTAATTGTAAAGATAACATCAGAAAAATATTAAATGATAAACTACAAAGTATCGATGTCGTCATACAGGAACTAATCGAGAAGCATACAGAAAAAGAAGACGCTATAGAGCGATAAAGGCTAACTCAAAGTACTTCTATAATTTCGCAAAAAGAAAGGCGAAAAACCATGCGACTATCGGACCTTTAAAAATATGAGAACAGTGCTTTATCTGATGATCTAACAGAAGTATCTGAAATATTAAGAGCTCAGTATGAATCATCTTTCAGTATCCCAAAAACTGACAAATTGATATGCGATAGAAACGCGTTCTTTGAAGAAGAACCACAAGGGGAAAGTATAACAGATTTCGACTTTACGACGGATGATATTACACAAGCCACAAGGAAACTAAAAACACACACAGCGGCAGGACCGGATAAATGGAATACCACACTGATCAAAACTGCAAGAATGCAATCGCTGAGCCCCTATACTGATATGGAGACGATCATTAGACACGGGAGAAATACCGGGCATCCTGAAGAGCGCGAACATAGTCCAATATATAAAGGAGGAGATCGATCCGAGGCCAAAAACTATAGGCCAGTATCGCTTACATCTCATCTCACTAAAATATTTGAAAGAATAGTTAGACAGAAATGTATGACTTTTTGGAAACTCAGAAAAAATTCAATGATAACCAACACGGGTTTCGGTCAGGCAGATCATGTCTATCACAACTAATGGAACACTACACAACATTATTGATTCACTTGAAAGTAATGAAACTATGATGTACTATACACAGACTTTGCTAAAGCATTCGACAAGTGTGACCACGGAATCATAATACATAAACTGAAATATATGGGAATAACAGGAAAAGTAGGGAAATGGATATATAATTTCCTTAGTGAGCGGAGGCAAGTCGTTACAGTACAAGGAGTATCTTCATCAGAATCAGAGGTCCTCAGCTCGGGACCACAAGGAACAGTATTAGCTCCACTACTCTTCATAATCATACTAACTGACATAGATGAGGACGTTACCAGAGACAGCACAGTAACATCCTTTGCGGATGACACAAAGATCAGTAGAAAAATAAGAAACCCAGAAGACATAGGATCTCTACAAACCGACATAAACAAAATCTACAAGTGGACGGAAGACAACAACATGAAGTTTAACACCGAGAAATTTCAGCTATTACAGTACGGAAAAAAAGAAGACAAAATCCATGGAATATTATACCCCAAATGGACAGGAAATTCAGAGAAATTCCAGAGCAAAAGATTTAGGGGTTGTAATGACAGATGATGCGAAATTTGAAACACAAAATAAGATAGTAAACAAGCAAAGAGAATAACGGGTCAGATATTGAGAACCTTTAAACGAAGGGATAGGAATGTAATGATTCCTCTACTGAGAACCCTGATAATACCCAAATTGGAATACTGCTCGGTCCTAACATCCCCATATAAAAAAGAAGACATTAGACAGCTGGAGGGGATCCAAAGAAGCTTCACAGCCAAGATCAATGGGTGCAAAGAACTAAATTACTGGGAAACGTTACGAGAACTAGACCTATATTCACTGGAAAGGAGAAGAGAGAGATACATCATTATTTACACTTGGAAAATAATGGAGAAACTAGTCCCTAATCTTACTCTGAATCCCATAACTCCCCAAACAACGGTGGAAAGTAGAAGCGGTAGACTGTGTCGTATTCCCAAATTGAAGGCGAGACAGGGAACATCCTTAACCCTGAAAGAAAATAGTTTTGTGGTGAGAGGACCAAAACTGTTTAATCAGTTGCCCAAAGACCTAAGAAACACGAAGCGAGTTGCAGTGGAAATCTTCAAAAGAAGACTAGACGCCTGGCACAGAACAATCCCAGATGAGCCGGGCGTACCTGGCTATGTGAGGCGGAGAGCGCAAGAAACCAACTCACTACTTCACCAGGCCAACTCGAGAGGAAGGGCGACAAGCTTGACCTTCGCGAAGTGAGGAATCATCACGCGGAACCTTTGTAAGATTCTAAGATACATACGTACATACATACATACATACATACATAGTGTGTGTGTGTGTGTATAAAAGATAATGTGAAAAAGGCTAAGACCATCAATTCATGGATTACTCAAACCGACAAAAGTTGATAAATATTTTTGGAATTTATTATCTTCATTGAAGGGGAACCTAAAAATTTTATAGATAGAGAGACAAAAGCCTGAAAAGTCCATTTAAACTTTTTATTTGTCCAAAACAATTAATCTCAACAATAAAAAAATAAATAATAAACCAATGATAAAATGAAAGACATTTTCTCTCTCAAAAACCGAAAATGTCTAAAAAACCAACAATAGAAATATACGCTTCCAGTATCTGTTCATAATTAGGTTTTAATATTTCTCAAAGTCCCCAAAAAATGAGAGGAGAATTATATCCATTTATAAGTTTTTAAAAAAATGTCAAATTTAAAAAAGGAATATATATATATACAAAAGACGTCTGCTTTTTTCCCTGCAGTTCCTATGCAGAGGAGGAAATAAAAACAACGCTGAATGAGAAGATTGCAAGATTACAGTTGAATGAACTTGGTCTGATTAAAATATAAGATTTAATTGAGATTTATCACAATTTTTTACTTAGTTAAAAATTGAGGGTAAATTTTTTCATTGTTTCAAAGGACAAATATATATACGTGTGCGTGTGTGTGCGTGTGTGTGCGTGTGTGCGTATATATATATATATAACGTAAAGAACGACGCTTGTATAGAAGACATTCCGCGCAAGATGAGGAGGAGAACGAACAAATGAAAAATGAGGTAACCACCCGGGAATCGAACCCGGGATCTTCCGATTGCCGGTCAGATATGATAACCATTACACCATGGGCCTCACTCGATCAGAAGTCGTAATTCTCCTACATACGCGCAGAAACCAATGCCCCGAGGGGGGTACCTCCCGCATGCCGCACATATACACATTTTCAACTGCAAAGAACACGCAGTATAATTAACGTAAAGAACGACGCGTATGTAGGAGAATTACGACTTCTGATCGAGTGAGGCCCATGGTATAATGGTTATCATATCTGACTGGCAATCGGAAGATCCGGGTTCGATTCCCG
Source organism: Bathynomus jamesi (assembly GCA_023014485.1). Lineage (NCBI taxonomy): Eukaryota > Metazoa > Arthropoda > Malacostraca > Isopoda > Cirolanidae > Bathynomus > Bathynomus jamesi. The sequence continues at coordinate 47,857 of JAJOZX010011367.1, forward strand.
GGTGGTTACCTCATTTTTTCATTTGTTCGTTCTCCCTCCTCATCTTGCGCGGAATGTCTTCTATGTAAGCGTCGTTCTTTATGTTAATTATACTGCGTGTTCTTTGCAGTTGAAAAAAAAAATATATATATATATATATATATATATATATATATTTGGTATATATATATATATATGTGTGTGTGTGTGTATATGTGTGTGTGACGTTCAAACTGGTTTCCTCTGATAGCTAACAAGATTGCAATGTATTACGTTGCTTGTCTTAATTAAACAAGGTTTAAACAAGTCTAAACGTGATCTCACAAGATCTCTCGCAGAGCTCACGTATATAAAATTTAAGCTTGATTAAACTCGAATAAACTTCTATTTTATTAAAAAAAAAAAAAAAGATTCTTTGGTAGTTGATTGGTTTTATAAATTTTGCTTTTTAAGCTCGTGTGTGTGTGTGTGTGTGTGTGTGTGTGTGTGTGTCAAAAACAATTTAGCCACTACACCATTTCCGAATTGTTCGACATGATGAATATGATGAAAGGAAGGGTAGTTTAAGTGCTGACTAACGACGTCTTTCATGAACAGATAGGGTGTTCCCATCGTCGCCGAGCTGAAGCCAAGATATTGCTCCACTGATCCGGGGCCGTATTGTAAGCCACTCAAAATGTGGCCGAAGTAATCAATAGACTATTAAAGTTCTACTTTGCCATTTCACGTGGCAATGCGCTTTCGAAGTTTAACAGAGAGAAAGCAACCAGTGTTGGAAAGCGACTCGGAAGACCATTAACGGTGATTGCGAAAGAAGCGTTCCCTCGAATGCCATGCCCGAAATAACTCGTGATTCTGTTGCTCACTTAGATTGCACGAATAAACTGAATCAGAATAAAATTTGTCGATTTTTTTATCGTCTTAGTTTCAGAAGATGCGTAACACGTAGGAAGATCCTTTCCTTTCTAGAAGACGCAAATGCAGTCGAGTAGAACGGTTGACGAAAATCGGATGAGACTCTCCACTACTTTTAGAGACGTGGTGTTCTTCGATGCAATCGGATTTTAGCAATTCATACCTGGAGGTCAAATGTAGGTGTGGAAGCTTCCTCTAAAGCCTTTCATCCTTATTCTCTTCAACCTAGAGTAAAATATGACGAAATAGGGTCATGGTGTGAGAGGCAAAACTTGCAGAAGAGGCTATGCGGGTAGTGCCAATCTTGAAAAACCATCTACGTTCACTGTGTCAGCGGTAATGTGGCCAGAATGTTTTCCAAGCAGATGGAGTTCTGTGTCATACGGTCATACCTATGTTAAGAATGCAGAATAAAAAGAAGATAGGGTACTAAACCTCTTCCCTGGGGCCCCAGCACCCCGTTCAACACCTGTGGGTGCGCTTAGATCGATCAGAACCTGAGAATATCTTAACCACGTCCCTCTAACGTGCCACAGTTGAAATAAACTCTTACGAAGATATGGCACAACCTAAAGTCTAAACCAAATTCTTATTTAAAACCTCGCATGATTCTATATCTCACGTAGAGTTAATGCACTCATCACTACAAAGAGGGTGCCACCAAATACCAAAATGAACGTATAGGCCATATAAGGATTGAATTAAAACGACAGCTTAAAAGATCTAAGAAATGCCAAAAGGGAACACTAGATTTTAAAGTTTACACAGAGTAAACATAACACGAAAGAACTTAATCGGAGAAATGCTAAATTCTTTTTTAAATAGTGAAATCTTCTAATTAATAAAAATGAAATATCTCAATACAATTTACTTGCAAAATTGTCATTTCTACGATTCCCAAGAAAATGTTTGCTTCCTAGGCTAATATAACACATTTACAATATATATATATATATGATGTAAACCTACAAATATAAAGAAAAACGATTCCAAGGTCTTTCGTGTATTCAGAAGTACACCTCGTCAGGGAATTCCTACACGAAAGGCCTTGGAATCATTTTTCTTTTTCCTTATGGGTTTATATCATTCATTTATTCCACGCATTTAATTGTGAAATTCATCCCATATATATATTATATATAAAATGCCCCCCCACCCCCCCCTCACCCCCGAAAAAATTCATCTTCAATTTCCAAATTTTATTCCCAATGAAATCGTGTCACATTTATTACTAATAAAATAAGGATGAT
>JAJOZX010011367.1:55000-123478 GCA_023014485.1 Bathynomus jamesi
AAAGTTATGTAAATAAAGACTGTGATAATTAATTTTCTCTGTTCACTTTTAATTAAAAAAACTTGTTACAAAATTTTAAAAACTTTTGATAAAGGAAATTAATTTTTTGCGAAAGTACACTAAAAAATTTAAGAAAATTAATTTTACGATAGAACAACATAAAATTTTACATTTAATTTTTACGATATAAAAAAAAAAAAAAAAAAAAACGGTGATAAATCATAATTCAATTTATAAATGTTAGTCTTGAAATTATGTATTTCTAAGTGCTTTAAAAAATTTCTATAAAGGGTTGTGGTGTGTGTGTGTGTGTGTGTGTGTGTGTGTGTGTGTGTGTGTGTAACACATCTTAATTCAATATTATATATCTATATTATACGTACATAAATACATACTCTCTGTAAGATTGTTTCACATTCTCAAGGGGGTGATCACAGCGCTTGAACTTGGGACTGAAAACACTCAAATAAATTACACATACAAACATACAATTTATGAGATGTATATGAAAGAAGACCGTGGGACATACTTTCGAGGCGAATATACCATTGGGAAATTATATATATATATATATCTAATGTACTGATTATACGCTGACGAAGAGACGTGATACAATCTATTCGATACGTGGTTCATTACATAATTAAGGGTACAGATAATGCAGTAAAATTAACAACTGTGTGACAGTCCATTCATTAGGTTTTTTTTCTTCTTCATTTTGGCTATGTCGTGGCCAGTTTAACACCCCTTCCCGTCGATCAGCGAATTTAAGCGACAGTGGACCTTGGTTGTAATTGGATGGGAGATCGTCCTCTGCGCCCAGATGATGTAGCGACCCGTGGTTCCCGAGTAAAGCTACAGATCCCCTGCGTCATATGACTTTAGATGTTTTATTTTTTTGGTTTGTAAACTCGTGTACAACAGTACAAGTACTTCTTATGGGTTCATCCGTTACCTAGGTCGAAATGCAGTCACCACACGCACTGCTAAATGTATCCTGACTTTGGTATAATTGATTTTAGAGTTTCGGTAAAAGGTTTGCCTACAAACATAGATTTCCTAATCAGTCATGACTGGGTTTTTTTCAGAAATTATTTTTTTTTTTGGAAAAAAAAAGATCTAAAAAACTAATATTTTACCAATTGGTAATTTTTGCATCTTTTAGAAATTTTAGGTTCGCAGGCTAACTTTTTTCCCAAACTGTACATTAAGCAAAAAAAACCTGCTGTATGAGAAAAGAAGACGGCTTCAGTTACTGCAAAATCCTGTAGGTGGCGCTGTTCAGCAGAAAAATCAGAGAATAAGCTGAATAGCCACTCTGTGATACACGAAATATACAGGAAATATTTTAGTTTTTAATCACTTAAATTCATTTTACAGATCACATTACGGTCAAAAACTGGTATATTACAGTACATGTTTCCAAATGAACAGTGTATGGGGGCTGTGAATTCCTTTTACGAGTGGATGACTGGTTATTACAGCGGCTGTGGGTTCTTGGATCAACCTCACTCTCTCGATGTTAACCGAGAAGTTATTTTGGGTCTCAGATAGGTTAGGCTGAGTTAGGTTGGATTAAGTTAGTTTATTAGCGTGTCAACAGATTCATTATACAGTAGATTTATGACATGACGGAAAGTTCAATATAGCGAGCAGTTTATTTTCTTTCAGAAGTCCGTGTTGGGATTGCAAAAATGGGGAGTTTATTAATAATGTAATATATATATATATATGCAGGAAGGAGGGGACAAGGGCGGACGCCCATAAAAATGCCTCCTCCAGAGAAAGGGAAGAAGAGAGCCAAAATACAATTTCCTTTTAATTTTGAAAAGATTGTGTAGTGTCACTAATGTGTAAGATGCGTGCATGTGTAGCGAGGAATGGAGGGAGAAGTGTGCGTATGAGAGCATGCTGCACTGCTTATAGGGTAGATGAGACACGGGAAAAGATCAGCTGAGGAGGACGGGGTGATCAAAACGTTCCAGGACTAAACGTATAACGTACAAAATTTATTGATTACGGGTAAGATGACTTAGTCCCCTTCAAACTATTCCCCTCCCACATAAAACCTCTTATTCCAGCGCTCCTGCCACTGCTGGAAGCATCTCACATAGTCAAGTTTTGTAATGGCATTCGGCTGCTGCGTCCCATTCTGTCTGATCGTTTTCACGTCGTCAAATCTCTTCCCCTTCAGGGTACTTTTCAGTTGGGGGAACAAATCAGGGGAATAGGGTGGTTGATGGACCAATGGGATGTTGTGTTTAGCCAAAAACTGTTGCACAGAAATGGCTGTGTGCGAGGCGGTTTGTCGTTGTGCAACATCTAAGTGCCAACCTCCCATTTTTGCCGCCGTTTTTTTCGAACCGTGTCCCTTAGCTATTTCAAACCTTCCAAATAACAGTATTGATTCAATGTTTTTAAAATCGAACTCGCTAATTGTCAAGAATTTCAAAATAGTCAGTATGGCAACATTACGGAAAAATCTGTTATGGCGAACGGGGATTAACCCCCGGCTCCCTAGTTAATCGCCGCCATATCGGAAATCTAATCATTAAATGTAATCCCGTCATACTGATATTAATTGAACTCCTGATGGATATATAATCATCTCAGTATATCTTTCGCTTACGACATACACGTAGCGGCATATTTGGACTTCATACGATTGTTGGCAATGATATACCATTCGAATCTTCAGCGTAGCACAATCTTTACCTATCCCTTTATTAATGTAATTAATCCCTGCGCTAACCGCAAGCAAATACTGAGGTCACACGAAATGACTAAGGCGTGACAGCAAACACATAGACGAGATTACTTCACAATCACCAAACCAAGTTCATATATATTTATATAATGAGGCGTTAACGTTTCGAAGTCACGCGGGTACCCTCATCAAGCTTCACTTTTTTTTTATTAGAGACCAAATTGTTTGTATAAGTTCGTGTAAATTCATAAATTTACATTATGTATATATACACACGAGTATATACCTCATTAATATTTTGTATTGATAACAAATCGCAATTATGTTTCTAGCTATCTATCTATCTACATAAAAGATGTAATAATAGATAATCGTATTATGTCATGTATTAGGCGTTTCAAGTACACAATTAAAAGGTCAATTCTGAACGAAATATTGAAACGAAAATAAAAACTTTTTTTTAAAAAAAAATTATCCGAAATTTTAAATTTTATATTTTTTAATTAAAAATTTTTTTTTTAAATATTTTGTGGAAAATTTATTTTTCTTTCAAGATTTTGGTCTTTTAATTATTAATAATAATTGGGACACCAAGGTTAAGTCCAAAAATGGGCAGGAAAACAAAACACGTTGCATTTGATGTTAAATTGCTTCTGCTTAATTATAAAGACGGATTTAGTACCAAAAACAATGTTGTACATTCACAATTTGAACAATGAAGGTTAACTGAACAATGAAGAAAATGATACATTAATTAATTTTATGTAATTATTATTATTATTAAATTCGTTTACAATCGCAATATTAAGCATCCTTCAAATTAACTTTAATGGTTTTAATTCGTATTTGTCTTTGCAAATAACAAAAATAATTTTAGCCAAAATTTCATATTACCTATATTCATATTAGTGCGCCGCGGTGGTGTAGTGGTTAGCGTCGCTGACTACGAAACCATAGACTCCGGTGATCGAGTCCCGATGAGGGCAGGCGGCGCGCGGCAAAACCCAGCTGTTCATCCTTCCACACAATAAAGAAATTGGTTGGTAGATAAATGGGTACCCTGGGTTGCTGGTGGGGCGTGGTTCGGATTCCAAGTTCCTCAAAAACTTTATTTGTAATGATAGATGTGCTTTTTGGGGATAGGGACGGGGGGAAGGGGGATTAACGAAAGGGACCTATAACTTTACGTCAGATTCAAACCACAGGTCGCTACTTCATCTCGACGCGGAGGACGGTCAGTAGGGTGCCCATCCAACGACTATCCAGACTCAATGTCACTAAACTTTGCTGATCAAACCGAAAACGATGTTGCGAGATAGCCACGAGGTAGCACTTGTAATGATAGGAATACGTCGATTTAATATATATGTACCAAGTTCCAGCACTGGGAAAGGATTAAACATTCAAATATAACCGAATAACTGAACTACAGAAATCTGTAAGTTTGGTCTTCAGATCATTCCACTGAGTAAGTCACTCACTGGAATCTTTGTCACTTCCGGAATCTTAATTAATTTCCGCTCTCGTATGAAATAAACACACACACACACACACACACACACACACACACACACACACACACACACATATACAGGGTGATCCAAAAAAGGTGTTAAAGTAATATGCAATAAATTATTTTCGTGCACTTTTTTAGATCACCCTGTAATTTATATTGTCCTCAAATAATAATAATAACGTTTGTGGTTGTTTAACTCTCTTCGTAACGGCAAAGGTCATGTAACCAAGGGGATCTACATCTTTACGTGGGACCCGAACCACTAACCTATCAAGGAAGACCAGTAAAACAACTTAATCGCTAAAATCGGAAGACCGAGCCGAGACTCGAACCATACACATCTTCGGATCAACAACTCGGCGCTTACCACTGAACAACCCTGATGGGTCACTGTCCCCAAATGATAGCATTTACCTTATCCCACGCTTTCTCGAAACGCAGGGACGTTCTACATCATTTTTACGGGTCATTTCAAGTGTCTTCCACACTTAACAAAGCAAGTGAAGCTTGGCTTAATTTTGAAGTTACGGTCGATTTAATTTTAACAGACAGAATAAAATTTAAGTATTTTGTTAATGTTCCTTCGACCCTTTTTGAAGACAAACTAAAATTCTGAATATTTAAATAATTTAAAAGATTTTAAATTAATTTTTAGAAAAATAATTGATGGTTATTTAAAACAAATTTCAGTGGTTTAAATCTGTATTTGTTTTCATGTTTTTTACATGTACAAATGGAGCTTAATGTGTGTGTGTGTGTGTGTGTGTGTGTGTGTGTGTGTGTTGGGTTTTAAGATCATTCAACCGATTATTCACACGCTTGAATCGTTGTTACTCCCGGAATTTAATTTATGAGGTTTTCTTCTTAGAGGAGTACTGTAGTTTTCAGGAATCTCCACATTACCTCGCTATTTTTATCAATACGACATAAGTACAATGAGGTAAATTTAAATATTTCAAACCTATTAACTACTATTTTACGTTGGAAGGAGGGGCCAAGGGCGAGCACCCGCGAAAATGCCCACTCCGCAGAAGGAGGAGAGAGCCGAAATTGAGGTCTCCGAGGCTCAACATTGTGTGTAAGATGCATGTATGTGTTGTGAGGAACAGAAGGAGTGTATGTTTGAGAGTATGCTGGACCGCTCACAGGGTAGATGAGACACGGAAAAAGATCAGCTAAGGAGGACAGTGACAGGAGAAACGATAGTTCCAGCACTCCCTGTCTCTTGCTTAACATCCCCCCCCCCGGAGTACTTCCCTGGTCGATTGATGTCTACAATCTCCTCCTATAAAGGTGATATACTATAAATAAGATATACTCGTATCTACTTTAAAAAAAAAAGTCGATACCTTGTTTAAAATGAAAGGTGAAGTAATTGAGGAAGTACAAGAGTTTAAGTATTTGGGTCAAACTATTACCAGCTCCTCGAGTGATTACTCGGATGTAAGAAAACAATCTCGAAGCCTTTGTGCTAAAGCGAATATGACTATAAGGAACTTTCGGGTATAAAAAAGGTTCTGGCAGAACCCTAAATTTGCTGTACAACGGGTCTTTTAGACTCTTACATAAATTACCCACGAGATGCTCGTGCTCAGCTTCGCAAATGTTTGCTACCCCAATGTCCCGTGCTCCCCCGAGGTAACAAGACGTGCTCAATACAGTCTAATGCAAAGAATTAAAAAATCAACCAACCCGATTATCCAAGCTATCCACGAGTCCTGCCGTTTATCCTCTAAGCTAAGGAATTCTTGGTACGAAAACGTCTGTCTGTAGCTCCACTTAACTTCGACGTTACTGTATTATTTCTAATCAACTGTATATATTTCTATCCTTAGCATGTAAACTGTCATTGTATTAATAATATTCGTCATATGGACTATAGTCTGCCAATAAACCTTTTCATTTTCATTTATGTGGAGATTGGCACATTTGTGTGTGTGTGTGTGTGTGTGTGTGTGTGTGTGTGTGTGTTTCATCTCTTCCAATAAGAATGAATATAATGTGAATTGCTCTGGCATTTGAAAACCTTTATCCCGAAAGGATTTTTTAACCTAATTTTACTTTTTATTCCCTACAAAATATTAACATTTTAACGTTTTTAAAATGTAACATTTATCTTCGTTTGGTGGCTAACACAGTTGGCTATAATTCGGTTAGGTTCGTTAATGATCCTTTTACAACATTCCTCTTCATTTGTGATTTGATCAAGTAGAGAGAGTCGCGTTATACCCCACCTCATTCTACCTTAGAACCCTCCCCCACGCAATTGATCGGGGAGTTGGTTCAGAAATTTGTAGAGTCGGTTTTTTTTTAATGTTATTTCATCGCTTACGCATCTTCGGAAGTACAGGGTGTCCATACATTATCTTTACAAAGATAATTTATGGACACCCGTTTTCTCATTGTATCAGTTGCTCGGAGACACTAGCGCTTTGTAGTATGCTATAAGTTTTCCATCTTCATTTACGAGAAGCCTTGGCCTGTTGTCTTACGTTTCTAAACTCGCTTATTACGCGTACTATTTAACTACGAGTATAATGAATGGATCAGTTCCACCGAGTTTGATTAACCCTTTCGCTGCTATGGTCCATCAATTGATGATATACGGCAGACTGCTATATGGGTCAATGGTGATTTAATGTTTCTCTCGCCCGCACCTATACTATTGTTTCATAAGGCAAGGTGTTTTTTTTTTTTTTTCCGAACACCTTTTCTTTTGGCGCATGTGGCGACAATCTTTCAATTTAAGTTAGCGGCGAAATGGTTAAAAGCTAAAATTAGATTAGATTAAAATGCTTTGCCTATGAAATTTGTAATATAGTTTACCGGTACCTTTGTAGTCCCATTACTGAACATAAAATAACATTTGTTTACACGAGGAAATTAATTTTATACTATAAATTATACAGAAATAAACGCAATAGAGATGCAACTATTCAAATAACGTGCGAACCTGTATAAACTGGAGGTTTCAAATTGCTGATATTCCGAAATTTTGGTCCAGTTTGTGTAGTGCAAGCCCGAGGTAATATTTTTTTTTATTATAGAACGGGTGTATTTGAGTTGTCTAGGGGAGGAAACGTGTGGTGTATTCTGCTCCTGAGAAGTCATGCACCCGGACGTATAAAACAGGGTGTGTCGTGTCTACAATGTAAACTAATGAAAAGCTAGCATGATAGGCTTATAGGACTGGACTACTCATTAGAATATAAACCAAAACACTGTTGCTTTAAGTCATGATAAACCACGTACGGTAGCATCGTATATAGAGGGTCAACGTATGAACATGCCAATGATACTTCAAACTGCTCGTACTATGCGTGAGACTGGGAGATGAGCTTTGTATATATATATATATATATATATATATATATATATATATATATATATATATATTATAGATATACACACACACACGTGCGTATGTGTGTGTGTGTGTCCCCAAAAATGTTTGCACCTTTTTCACGGGCCAAACAAACCACAATTCCAAGATAACTAAATAAAATAGAAATCATATTAAACCTTGAAATGAGAGGTACTTTATTTAAATGGGATGAGTAGTCTTTTTACAAATTCAATTTGAACAATAATTGTTAAAAAATAAAGTTGGCTGAAATTGAAAGTTACGGTGAGAATTAAGTTTTTCAACAAGACTGCGTTCCATGTCATCGGTCCTGGCATACCAACAACGCATACTCGCGAGAACAATGTACCGATTTCATCGCGTCATAAGACTGGCCACGAAACAGTCTGGATTTAAATCCAATTCACTATTTTACACGGGGACGTTTAGTTTGATAAAGTTTATAAACAAAATATTCAAGACGTCAATCAACTTCCAGAATGCATTTTAACGGCATGGAATGAGCTCGATCGAGAGAGAATTCCTACAACAAACAGTTCGCAGTGGCGCGGAAAGCTACAGTTGGTCAGTGAAAATAACGGAGGGACACGCTGAACACTTGCAGCGTTTATGTTTCATACAATTTGTTTTTGTTCATTGTAAATTTCTTCAATTTCTTTAATTACTTTCCTTGAAAACTTTACTTTTTAACAACTATTGTTCAAGTTAATTTATAAAAAGATTACTTATCCCATTTATATAAACTACCTTTCATTTAAAGGACAATATAAAAGGTTTAATATGATTTTTTTTTGTTTTATTTTGGTTGTCCTTCGAATCGTGGTTTCCTTGACCCGGTGAAAAGGTGGCCACTTATTTTGGGACACACACACAAATAAATAAATAAATAAATAAATAAATAAATAAATGAATAAATATAGTGGTGCTCTAAGTATTCGTACCGAAATATTTCAGTTTATTCGTCCTAATCTTTTGTATCATGCGTAGGATAGTTAAGAAAAGTTTACGTTTGTTTGGAAAAATGTAACCAATAAAAAAATTAGCTAAACTCCAACATATAATGTAAAACATCAAAGAATTTGAGGAAAATAAAAAAAAGTTAAAATGCAAAAGTTTTTGTACATTTATTTACAAAATTATTTAATACATTTTGTATCCACCTTTTGCCTGAATGACTTCCATGATTTGTTTTGCATATTTTTTTTTTACAAGGTTTCGACACCTCTCAGTAGAAATTTTTAAACCCGTTCTTCTGAAGAAAATTGATGCAATTCATTCAGATTCGAGGGATTTCTCTCGCGAACGGCTTTTTTCCAAATCAAAACCATAAATTCTTGATTAAATTGAGATCTGGACTTTGATTGGGCCACTCGAGAAACTTGAAATTCTTTTGGTGAAGCCATTTTATGGGACTCTTACTTTTATGTTCTGGATCATTATCTTGTTGAAGTATCGGATTGCGAGCCATTCCCAAGTCCCGAACAGAAGGCAATAAATTTTCTTCTAAAATTTTCTCATATTTTTTCGAATTTAAGATTCCATTGATGACGACGAGCTTTCCTGGACCAGAAACACTGGAGCTTTCCTGGACCAGAAACACTGAAGCATCCTCAAAGAAGCAAACTACCATCACGATGTTTAACTGCAGGGAGGATGTTTTTTACCTCGAATGCAGTATTTGATTTTCGCTAAACGTACCGTTGTTCGTTGTTCCCGGATAATTCAATTTTGGTGTCGTCTTCCAGAGTACTTTCTTCCAGAATGCAAATCCATCATTTTGATGATCATGGGCGTACTTTAAACGAGTTCTTTGTACGCTTTTCGTAGTAGAGGCTTTCTTCGTACAACTCTTTCATGCGGATCATTCTTTCTCAGTGTACGACGTACAATAGAGGGATGGACGTTGATCTCAGACAGTCTTAACGTTTGGCAAATATCACGTGTAGTCACTCGTGGATTCGCGGTAGCCAATCCCTCTAGCTGTACTTTCTGAAATCTTGCAAGGTCGTTCACACCTTGATAGAGTTTTGATTATTCCAAAGCCTTTCTACTTCTTTAAAACTGCAGCAGACGTCGTAAATGGAATGCGAAGTTGTTCTATCTTCCTATAAATCTTTCCAGACTCGTGTGCAGCAATAACAGACGACCCATTGCTTACTAATGGCTCGTACAGTCATCCGTCTTTCGTGAAGATTCACATATAAAATTCTAGGATTCAGAATTGTCAAGAGGCTCTAATTAATAAACAACCAACTACGGATAAAATTTTTAAATTCTTCAATCCTAAGATGGACACACGAAGTATTAAATGATTTTGTAAATAAATGTACGAAAACTTTTGCATTTTAACTTTTAAATTTTCCTCAAAATCTTTTGATGTTTTACATTATATGTTCGAGTTGAACTAAATTTTTTATTTGTTAATTTTTTTTCAAACAAATTGTACACCTTTCACTAACATATGAATTAAATATGAATTATGGTACAAACAATTAATTAAATATGAATTATGGTACAAAATGGATTATGTTACAAAAAAATATGAATGAAATAGAATTTGATACAAAAATAAATTAAATATGAATTATAGTAAAAAATATGAATTATGGTACAAAAGATAAGGACGAATATAACCGAAATATTTCTCTATACGAATACTTATGAGCACCACTGTACAAATTCGTGTAATACAACTACTTATTTAAAATACTTTTTAAGAAATAAAAATTCGTCCTGCACAATTGTTATAAACAGAGTAATAAAAATCTACCGAAATAACTGTAATAACTTATACTTACGATCAAATTAATTTTTTTTTTTTACCTCCAGAAAGAAAAGCTTCCCATAAACTGAAATTCTCATTTTAAGAGCGAAAATAATTTCTATTCATACCTTAAAAATTCCTATTTATAGGCCTTAAGAGATTCTTATTTATACGCCTCGAGAGATTCCTATTTAGTTGCTTTTGTTTCGGCATTATAAACGAGATTAATGAAGCCATTTTTAAATGCTTTTATGTCAACATTATAAAAAGAATTAAGGAGTTTATTGAATACTTCTTGTATCGCCATTGTTCTGCATTTGACAATTTCTTAAAAAGATTATTTAAAATTGCAGTTATGAATTTCAGAGAGATATTTATATAATAAAGGCGAAATTAACGTCTTGGAAATATGAATCGCAAAAAAATGTGACGTGGAAGTATAAAGTTTAGAAAAGATGACTTCATACTAATAGAAAGTCAAGAAATGTATTTTTAAAGACTATCTACTTTTGTTGTTTTCCATTAAGTATTCAAGATAGGTGCAATATGATGAAGGAGAGTGTTACTTTCAACTCTCATCCTGCCTTCATAACCTGTCAGGCAAGGATGGTGAAGGACTTGACACTTGACTTGGGTATTTATTAAAATCTTTTTAATATATATATATATATATATATATATATATATATATAGATATATATATATATATATATATATAAAATTAATTCTGACAGTTTCCAGATGACTTGTAAAATGCTAACCGCTATATATGGTAAACAATGATTATTTCCGTATTTCATTATATTATTTAGCCAATTATAAATTTTTGCTTTTGAAAGAACCCTCTTCAAAGAGAATTAAAATGTTATGCAAATTTAATCACCAATTAAATTTGAATTTCGACCTATTACTGTTTCCCAATTTAAATAATTGTTAACAGTTTTATACCCAATTTTACCTCTCATTTTTGGGTATTCATTTGCTTTGTTTATTTAAGTCGCAATTACATTTTTAAAAAATTAAAAAATGTTAACGATTTTTTTTTTCATTTCCAATTCCGATTTATCAAGTTTTTTTTTTTTTTTTTTAATTTAGTAATTTTTCAGGTTTTTTTATTTATTTATTTTATTTATTTATTTTTTTACTTCATGTTTTGGGGATTAAATAATGTGTTTTTGCATGTGGAGCATATGTTTAAGTGTAGATTAAAATATAGGACGTTATATATCCATATCTTTGTCTATCCATATCCATATACCTATCTTTGTTTATCCATTATCTCTCCCTGTCTATCCATGTACACATCTACGAGTATATATATCTACCTATATCAATCGATATATATCTCTCTCTCTCTCTCTCTATTAAGTGAGATGAAATGGAAAGCACGTTAAAATCACTTAAAACCTCAGCACCAAGGATATTAACTTGTGGGGATTTTAACTTTCCATTCATAACATGGAAGAAAAATAATGATATAGGTACAGGTTGAGAAGTTTCACAGTAACATTAGAAAAGACGATAAAAATCAAGCAAGAATGGTATTAGATATTATGGAAAATTATGCCCTTACCCAGGAAATGTATGTGGAAACCTGAAGAGAGAACATTTTGGATTTAATTTTGACAAATAATGATATAATAAATAAAAATGTAACGTAGACCAATTTTGTGATCATAAGCTAATCGATATACAAACCAGAAGACCAAACATTCGTCCTAGAAAGGTGAAAGGAATATTTGAAGGAGTAGATACAAATTCAATGAAAGTAGATTGGGCAAGTATAAATGCAGAATTAATGGGAGTAGATTGGAAATTGCTACTTCGAGAAGGAACTCCAGAAGAAATATCGCTTATAATAGAAAATGAAACTAAACCTATATTGGTGAAGCATGTTCCGAAAAGACGAAAAGAAAATGTAGCGAATTCGAAAGAAAAATCAGAACAGTATTTCGATAGCAGAAACAAACCATAAAGAATTCCACGGAGGCAAATCTGAAGCAAGGAGATTCAAGCTAGAAAAAAGCTACACGAAATGCAATTAGATTTAAAACACAACAATTCATCTACAAGAAAAACGAAGAGATCAAGATAACAGAAAACAAAAATAACCCAAAATACTTTTACGCCTTTGCAAAAGAAAGAAGGAATGTGGAGGGTATTGGTCCATTAAAAGATAGGGTAAATGAATACACAAGTGACCAAGAAGAGATGAGCGAGTTGCTTAAGGAACGATTCTACTGTGTTCAGACCCCTAAGCCCGAGTTGAAAAGAGAAAATCTGGACGAGTTCTTTGACATCCGGTCGATAAAATCAATCAAGAAAAAGTACAGACACGAATTGAGAAATGGATTTTGAATTCTGGAAGAGGACATAATTAAGGCTCTCCACAAACACAAGAAAATTCAGCACTAGGGCCGGACACATGGAGTAGCATGTTCCTCAAGAAATGCAGAGAGTATAGCCGAGCCATTATACTTACTCTGGAGGAAATCAGTTGCCACAAGACTAATTCTATTCCTATTCCTATTAAAGCATGCGAACGTTGCCCCCTTATTCAAAGAGGTAACAGAACAATACCCAAGAACTATCAGCCAGTAGCTCTCACCTTCCACCTTATTTATTAGTGTGTTTTGAACGTGTAATTAGAAACAAAATTAATACTTACGAGAAAAGAATTTATTCAATACGAACCAACTTGTCTTCAGGGGTTTGGAAAATCATGCCTATCACATCACAGTTATTAGACCACCAAGAAATAATATTGGAAACATCGTGTCTAGTTCAAAATATAGATGTAATATACACCAATTTTGCTAAAGCCTTCGATAAATGTGATTATAGAATTATAGCATACAAACTTAAAAATACAGGAATTATTGGAAAGTTGGGACGATGGGTATTTAATCTTCCGACTCAAAGAACACTCATGCTAATAATATGGAAGAGTTTAGGGACCTTTTCCAGTTTGTGTACCGTTTTTCATATAATTTATTTTTGAGAATATTTTGTTAAAACTAACGAAAATATCACGACTTAACCTAACCAATTATCAAGAGCGTACAGTTGATCTATTAGTAAATAGTAAATACTATTCCAGAAACAAACAATGTTATAATTAAAAATAGATCAACTGTACGCCCTTGATAATTGGTTAGGTTAAGTAGTGATATTTTCATTAGTTTTAACAAAAATATTCTCAAAAATAAATTATATGAAAAACGGTACACAAACTGGAAAAGGTCCGAATTTAGTCCTACCCAGAATCGAGTAGTGTTCATGTAAAAAAACTAGACATTACGAACATGAACATCATACAAAGGAGTTTTACGTCTAGGATAGAGGAAACGAAAGATGAAGACCACCGGTCTCGACTACAAACCCTGAAACTCTATTCCCTGGAAAGAAGACTCGAGCGGTACACAGTAACATACATATGGAAAATACTTAAGGGATGTGTCCCAAACTTTAGAAATGAAATAGAATCACACTAGAATGAGTAGTAGTAGTAGATTCTGTACCACCCAGCTGTGGTGGGACAAGGGGCTAGGCAAACCAATATGGAAAATACCTCAGAATACTTGGCCAAAAACTCTTCAACGTACCGCCGAAAGAATTGAGGAACTTCCAGCACACCACCTGAATAATTCCAAGAACCAAATGGACAAGCTCTTCTGCAAAGTCCCCATACTAGCCATACTTACCTGGCTAAGAGGAAAAAAAAGAGAGAAACCAACTCTCTCCTTCACCAAATCCCACAATAAGGCGGGATGCTGCAGAGGGATCAACCACAAGTCGATCCTGAATCGTCGTTCGAAGACCAAGTAAGACTCGAGTAAGCTATCTCTATGTATCCATATTATACACACACACACACACACACTCATATATATATATATTATATATAATAATACACACATTATAATAACTGCAAACACGCAGTATAATTAACGTAAAGAACGACGCTTGTGTATAGGAGAATTATCGCGCAAGATGAGAGCGAAAGAACTAAACAAATGAAAAAATGAGGTACCCACCCGGGAATCGAACCCGGATCTTCCGATTGCTGGTCAGATATGATAACCACTACACCACAGGCCTCACCCCAAACAAAATGTCGAAATTCCTCTACCATACGCGCAGAAACCAATGCCCTAAAGGGGCACCTCCCGCATGCCGTAACATTATGTACATTATAACTGCAAACACGCAATATAATTAACGTAAAGAACGACGCTTTGTATAGGAGAATTAGCCGCGCAAGATGAGAGCGAAAGAACTAAACAAATGAAAAAATGAGGTACCCACCCGGGAATCGAACCCGGGATCTTCCGATTGCCGTCAGATATGATAACCACTACACCAGGCCTCACCCAAACAAATGTCGTAATTCCTCTACATACGCGTTCTTTACGTTAATTATACTGCGTGTTTGCAGTTATAATGTATATAATGTTACGGCATGCGGGAGGTGCCCTTTGGGGCATTGGTTTCTGCGCGTATGTAGAGGAATTACGACATTTGTTTGGGTGAAGCCTGTGGTGTAGTGGTTATCATATCTGACCGGCAATCGGAAGATCCCGGGTTCGATTCCCGGGTGGGTACCTCATTTTTTCATTTGTTTAGTTCTTTCGCTCTCATCTTGCGCGGATAATTCTCCTATACAAAGCGTCGTTCTTTACGTTATATATATATATTATATATATATATATATATATATATATATATATTATATATATTCCTTTCTATAGACTTTTTATGTTGTATTTCGTAAGCGACGACGATGGCGAAGAATGAGCACTGGTCCAGCAATACAAGGAAACAGCGTTCACCTTTTGTACTTTTCCTTTCGCATACCTATGCCCCATACCCTCCTCCTCTTCATTCGTTACACCAAAGGTCGTAAAGAAAGGTATGAAGAAATCCAAGCGAGGGAACCGGAGATCAAAACGGGAGTATTAAAATCGGAGCCATCGCCATATTTGGCACCAGAAAGAGATGAGTCCACCACGAACCGTAGGACTTTCACTCTCGACAAAAGCACACACTGATGATGTGCCCATCTTTCACGAGAATATGAAACAGACTCCATGTATCACGACCCGTTTTTGCATTGAAGAGCCAGTCACTGTCGTTCGAAGGGAAAAACAATGGGCGGATGAGTTATATATACGGACTTCACCCTGTCACCTCATCACCTGGTCACGCCTAATTTATGATGATGACATACGGAGACACACGGCGCAAAAAACCACTAATGAAAAAAAGTCACGTTCGTGAGTCAAACGTGAATATATCGGTTTCAAATTTTAAAATTTTCTTTTGAAATAAAGCAGATTGCATAATGAATTTTTACTTGCATGCAAGTATGGAATAACACTTAAATATTAGGATTCATATATATATATATATATATATATACGCCGTTGATTTGTGTGTAATATATTGTAACATCTTTCCAGAGTAACTAAAATGTAATAACTTTATACTCCCTCCCCCCCCACACACACACCATATATACACAGGGTGTCCGTAAAAAGTCTTTACTATTTTAATTATGTATTTTTCAGACTGCTTTTAATTTTTCATTTATTTTCTTTTTCAGTCTGGCCGCTAGGTGGCCGAAGTTTTCAATATGGCCGCTACGTGGCCGAAGTCTTCAATGTTGCCGCCTGGTGGAAGCTTCATTTGTTAGTATCGCGTAATGGCGTCTGGACCAGAGGCGTTTTGTGTGTTGGCTTTTCATGAAACCAAATCTGCTGGGGGTTTCTTAAGAACAATGTTTACGTCCCTCCACTTGCGACATTACAATTTACAAAACCTGAAGACACGGATCACGGAGGTTTTCGCAAAGATTGACCAAGAGAAGAGTGTGGCAGGAGGAGGTTGAATACCGGTTCGATATTGCTGGAGCCACTCACGGCGCTCATATTGAAATTCTTTAACTTAAATTAATAAATCTAAACTTATGGACTTCATCTTTCCGATAGTTTAGCTTCGTAACTATTTTTAACGTGCTTTGAAAAATAAAAAATTAAAATAGTAGAGACCTTTTACAGACACCCTGTATATATATATATATATATATATATATATATATATATATATATATTATATATATATATATATATATATATATATATATACACACGTGGGATGAATTTCACACTTAAATACTTGAAATGAATGGAGAGATGTATTACTGAATACACGAAAGGCCTTGGAATAATTTTTTTCTTTTTCCTTGTGAGTTTGCAATGTGTGTGTGTGTTGTGTGTGTGTGTGAAGCTAAGCATTAAATAGAGTACACAGTTCTACTTACTTTTACTACCAATGCAATAGCCATCTAATGTCTACAAATTATAAAATTGTCAACTGAAGTTCATAATGATGATGACTTTTGTAATTAAAGGTAATTTACATACAGGGTGTCTCCTAAGTTAGAGTGTACGGTTTCATTTATCGCTCCATTTAACCTTACACTAACTTCCGAGATACTTTTATAAGAGAAGGATAGGAAAAAGTTTTTATTGCAAGAGAGAAAATGTGATTTTTGTGGCATCGTTCCATGATTATTTCTCGTAATTGGAATTCAGCCCAAATCATACATACATTATATATATATTATATATATATATATATATATATATATATATATATATATATATATATATATATATATACACTGTATATATAGGGTGGCCCAAAAGTATGTTGCCCCGAAAAAAAGTTTAGAATGCGTTGGGGCAACGGACTTTTGGGCCACCCTGTGTATGTATGTATGTATGTATGTATGTATATATATATATATATATAATATATATATTGAATAACTTGTTATCTGACCTCCAGATAACCGACTTGTTCAGTTATCCGACTTTCCCTATGTAAGCCAACAAGATCGATTCATTTTCGGCTGTCCGACCTTTGGAGATCCCGAGTCGGTCACCGAAGAAGCTGTATCTGCCGCTGTTTTGCGCATGCTCAGATTGCTTCATGTCGTTTGATTAACGTTCTTTACACTGCAATTCCATCAAAATTTAATAAAAAACAGTGTACAGTATAACAGCAGTGTGTAATTCTAACAAAACTAAAGAATGAACTGGAAAGAAGCAGTTGGATATACTGTATGTATGTATGTATATGAGCACACTTTATCCTCTTTTATGTCCAAAATAGGGGGACATTTATTTAAAAAATAAGTACATTCATTGTTCACCCTTGTTGAGCAATCTCAGAGATGAGTCAGTAAATGTATCTGCAAAAGAACTATGTCCTAAAATTTATACTATACTGCACCGCATGAAATGCATTATTGAGTAAGCAAGGACCTCACCCCCCCCCCCCAAAAGAGGGGTTGTCAGTGAATGTGAAATGAAATATGCAAATACAAAATGAGAGAACCATAATCCTATTTTTTAGGTCTATTTCGAATACGTCAAAACATTCCCACAGGGTGAAGAAGATCATCGAGGTCGTATAGCTTCTCTCCCCCCCCCCCCTTCTCCACCGTCCACCACCTCTTGGAAGGGACACCCTGCAGCCGCCTAACAGGTCAGTTTAGGTCACGTTAACTAAGGTTATAACTTATGTTAAAGAGGTCAGGTTGAGCCTCAAATAATGAAACTAGGATGAGAAATTGGGATTTACGATGTCCACATTTCAATTACTCGTCTTGTCCAAACGAGAGGACAAAAAAAAAAATTATTATATATATAATTACAGTAAGTAAATCCACAAATGAAATACATAAATGACTCAGATTTAAAAATGATATGGCGACTTATATAAATACAAACATTATAAAAATAAATCCTTTTTTTGAAACAGCAACAAAGAAACAGAGAACATAAAAAACAAAAACAAAAAAAACGATAGGGGACAAACAAAAACACTACAATAAAAAATCAATAAACAACGAGATAACAACAACTGAAAAATGAGACTCGCATCTTCACTCATAATTCATAAAGTATTGACACATGACATCAATTGGAGAATTCATGGGGAAAAGCTTAACGAAACAGAATTTCACAATAACTGATACCTTTGCTGTATATTATGTACGTTTTTACTGTTCCTATGTAAGTTCCCAGTTTCTTAACGCACTTAGAAGCTTTTAACTCAATTTTACACACACACACACACACACGTTTGGCTACCTTACGAAACCTCGACATACTTACATTTTCATTTGTGGATAACGACATTTAACCTAATTATCTTAACCTAACCCTTAACCTAACTTAACCTAGCCTAACATTCGTACATGTTTTTTCATGGTAATTTATGATTTTTAATAAAAAAAAAGGTCTGAAACCATGGCGACACCGCTAATGTCTTTACATATATGTTCATGTAATGAACTCGGTGTTTATCCTAAAAGATTGTCGCTGTTTGTTAAATAGCCAAATAAAAACAAACACACGGCCAAAATGATACTTGTATATGGTAAAAGAACGTTCAATTTGCACAGTACATTTGGACAAATTATATATGCAGATGCGGCAATTCTAGAGAGAGTTTGCAGCATTTGGCGCAACTGTCGGTATTCGTATACGAGTGGTAAATTGAGGCAACTGCGTTGCAAAATTGAAGGCAAATGGTGATGATAATTTAGTGAATGAAATCTGCGCGAAAAGCTGATTTCATAAAATGGCAGAAAAAGACTATCGCGAAAATAGTAAAAAATAATTCACAAACTAAAAAACAACTTTAATTTATCCAACAAAATTGTAATGTAACGGATGAAGAGAATAAATTAATAAAAATGTATAATCCAAACGAAATAAATTTTCATTATACCCACTATTAACTCGGTTTTAAACGTACGAATTACTCATACCAAGACTTACAACACTCAATTTTGTAATGTAAAGATTTTGGGGAAAAAAAAAACTTGCCAATGTATTATTTTCCGTCATGAAAATTCTTACATTCATCCAAAATGAAATTTTCTTTTTGGTACCCTTTCGTGAGTGAGAAGATAAATAATCACGCATTAGTGACGAGACTTGTCTCAGCTTATTACTTAATAAATGCAATGAACGGTCGAAGCGTTGCAAAGATAATTTTCCTACCATCGTGAAACCATTATTATTATTGGTATTAAAAAGATTTTTTAATACGAGTCCTGTATAGTTCATGTCTTTTGTGACCAAGTTATACTGATTTAAAACACACACACACACACACAACCTTTCCTATACGAAAGTAAAAAAGTTAAGGACACTTGGTACATATAACTAAAAAATGGAAATCATTTACATACAGATATCCACAGCACACATCGAATCACAGGTGGATACTAATTCTTTTGTAAACAGGTATATATACACACACACACACACACACACACACACACACACACACACACACACACACACACACACACACACACACACATATATATATATACACCAGGTGAACCCCCAAAAATGTCCCTATTTCTAAATAAATGTTCTAAGCTAGAAAGAAAGGAATTATACACAGACAAAGGCAACAGGTATGTAAAACAATGAGTTTATTTGTCTTAATTAAACATGTTCGGTGCAATCGCCATTCTTTTCCAACAGTATTCAACCTCACATAAATGTTTGACATAATTTTTGGACATAGCTTAGCTAGGATGTTGCTGATTACCTCATAGACTTTGTTCTTCAGGTCTTCGAGTGTTTTAGCCTTGGTAAAATAGATCCTGTCTTTTATGTAATCCCACAAAAAAGTCAGGGGGTTGTGAGGTCAGGTGAGTATGGCGACCATTCCACTGGCTTATGAAGGGGGATTAGTCGCCCGGAAAAATGTTTCCTTCAAAAGTTGAGAGTTTCACAAGCAGGGTGCTGAGGGGCTCCATCCTGCTAAAACCACCGTGAATCTGGGGTAATGCGGTTATTTCTTTTGTGAATTTGGGGTAATGCGGTTATTTCTTTTACGGGACAAACTAATTAGTTGTAGCAAGTAGAAATCTTGTAGCATCTGACGATATGAATTTTGTTACCGTTACTGGTTTTCCAATTTCATTCTCAAAGAAGTAGAGACCAACTACACCACCCAACAGCGACCGAACTATTGAGTTTAACAACACTACGGGGAAGCTCTATTGGAGCACCAGCATGACTTTTCCAGTAACGAAAGTTTTGCTTATTAATCTTCCTAGACAGATGTACATAACACTCGTCAGTAAAGTGGATGCGTTTCAAAACCTCGGGATCTTCTTCCAACTTTCCTAACATCCATGTTGCGAATTCCTTTCGTTTTGTTTTATAATTAGTCAGTGAAGCTCATGAATGAATTTTGTAGGGAAAAAGGGTTAACTCAGTACGAAGTATGCGATGCATAGATGTTCGTGAAATACTTCTGTTGATTAACGTTGAACTGACTTCTGCGGACTGCACGCAATAATTTCATGAACCATATTTCCGTGTTGCACAGTTCTTGTGGATCGTCGCCTAACACTATTACCCTTACGTCGATTGCTGCATCCATATTCTCTGCAAAAGTTCCTCTGCACCTGCGTCACAGAATTTGTTACATGAAACCACTCAACGATCTTGATTTTCTGTTCCAGCTGCAAACGCAGCAACACTGTTTGAGGGTTCAGCCATATTGTTCCGTGTAGATTAGGTCCTTAAGAAGGCTTAGTCAAGGCCTTCTATGGTCTTATTAGGCTATAGCCCATTGGTAGCTATCGTCTTTTCGTAGAAATTACGAAAAGTTATTGCTTTAACCCATTAAGGACCAGAAAAATTAAAAATCAAGAAATTCGGGTAGAAAAATCTACCAGTGGTCCTTAATGGTGAAGAAAGGTTTTGATATACAATATTTATTAGTTATTAAGTAATGAAAGATTAGAAATGTATAGGTGTATGCATATAGGTATATGCGGAATAAAAACCCGTCTGTTACCTTTCTGAAGGAGAAACCCCAATAATAAAAAATACATCTATTATAAACTGACGGGGCAAATAAAAATAGGAACTTTTTGGGGGGGGGGGGCACCACATATACAGGGTGTAACAAAAGTCGTCTCATAGGGAAATAAGATATAACAGAATTGAACTAGAAAATAGTTTTAATTATACATTACAAACAATACAATCCAGTACATGCTCGTCGCTCCAGTAACGATAATTGTGACCAATCACTGTTCCACTTAAATGAAAACAAGCCTCGTCGCTAAATAAAATATCAGAAAAGATTTCCCTATGATAACGGACTTTCGTTACACCCTGTATATAATTTTATTAATCAATGCATTCATAGTTTAAGTGGAAGTATGAAGTTGGGCATCTCTTTAAATAGAGCACTATACGACCATTTCAGGGTACGAGCAACTCGCAGCAGCATTGCCAAGCAAATAGGGAGTCAAAGTACTGACGAGGCTTTCGTACGTGGTTCATTACCATTGAAAGCAACAATGTTCTGTGTCAATCTGGTGAAAAGAACATCGACGTTCGTATTCAATTTATTGAAATTTTCGTTAGTTTGTATTGCAGTTACCTCCAGTTATTATCACTTCTGGTGCATGATTCTTCAGGAGCAAGATGCAGCACGAGTTTGTGTTTCATCCCTAAGGCAGCACAAATTTATCAGAATCACTGAACGTCAGGCTTGCTCTACACAAACTGGACTAAAAACTACAAGTATCCGTAATCGCAAACCGTTCTCGTACAGGCCTGTATTAGTTTAGAATAATATTTTATATATATATATGTTATGTAGACTCAACATGTAAAAACACTGTATTTGTAAACTCAGACTAATACAATTTAAAGAAGACTACGTTGTAAGGTAGACTAACCTCCCCCCCCCCAACCAAAAAAAACCCAAACTCAAAATATAATTCGGAAAAACTTCTAATATCTTACCTTTTACGTTATTTTGTAATTACGATTTAATGATATATATATATATATATATATATATATATATATATATATATATATATAAACTACAAAAATAACTCTTTTAATCCAAACTTAAATTATAATTTGAACTTTAGGTCACGTCATCTTGTCACAAACACAAAGAAAAAAATACTTGACAGGTGTTCGCCGAGGTGTTTAAATTGCATAACCTTACCTTACAACTTTACAAAGGTTCCCGTGATGATTCCTCATTTCGCGAAGGTCAAGCTTGTCGCCTCTCCTCTCGAGTTGGCCTGGTGAAGTAGTGAGTTGGTATCTTGCGCTCTCCACCTCACATAGCCATGTACGCCCGGCTCATCGGGGATTGTTCTGAGCCAGGCGTCTAGTCTTTTTGAAGATGTTCGCCGCAACACCACTCGTGTTCCTTAGGTCTTTGGACAGCTGATTAAACAGTTTTGGTCCTCTCACCACAAAACTATTTTCTTTCAGGGTTAAGGATGTTCCCCGTCTCGCCTTCAATTTGGGAATACGACACAATCTACCGTTTCTACTTTTCACCGTGTTTGGGGAGTTATAGGGTTTAGAGTAAGATTAGGGACTACAGTAGTTTCTCCATTATTTTCCAAGTGTAAATAATGGTGTATCTCTCTCTTCTCCTTTCCTCTCCTTTCCATACAAGAGAGATTGGGGGAAAAAAAAATAAGTACCCAAATATGATACCATATTTAGCTTCAATACGACACCCAAAACAACGAAAATTGAAGATGTTTCTTTATTGTTGAACAAATTTGGGAACTGGATAATAATGACTGTGTTCGAATTTGTAAAAGTTTTATAGTAAACACGATAGAAATTATTATTTACAAGGTAATATTGTTTCAAGGTAACGTCAGTCTCTGGATACGACATTTAATGGACAAGTTATTGTGGGTTATATTAGATTATATCAGGTTAGGGTAAGTTTATATATATATATATATATATATATATATATATATATAAGTTCATATTTTTTTTGTGATATTGATATATATTATATATTCTAAATGTACGTACAAATTGAATGTAAATCTGTATATAACTGCTGCTAATACCTTCAGTGTGGGTGGCGAATATGATATGCCGAACATAATCTTAATAAGACCCTCAGAATTAGGTTCCAAATTATGGACCACATAGACACTAACGGGAAACTACTGTCTCCTCTTTGTGACAAGTCAGAATGAGGAATAGAAATATTATATAGACCAGCGTTTCTCAAACCATGAGCCGTAAAAGAATTTTACCCGAGACGAGGTGTAATCAGATAAACGAAGGTTTTTTTTTAATTGTACGATCACTCCAAATACTTTTTTTTACAAGGAGCCTTTCTCCCTTTTAATGTTTTCTTCTTCAATGTTAATTCTAACGGAATGCACGCTAAGGGTACAGTTATTGTCCTCAGTACCTTCCATAAAGATGCTCCTTCGCTAGAAATTAACAGATCGAACAAACCAATCACTTCTTTCCTTTCTTGAAGTAACTTGACTTCATTCGACTTCAAAAATTTGCTACTTGCTGACCAATATTTTGTTATGAAATATCAGGTCATTACGTAACCTTACGAGACGGGATATTCTCAGTTAATGTAGCTTGTCACATTTTAAAAATCGGTACATATAAACAATGTCTTTTATTAGAATTCATTCAATACGTACATTTTCAGGAAAAAAAAAAGTTCGCCTAGAAACAAAATTGCTAAAAACCATGAAAAATTACCAATTGGTAATGACCAGGTTTTGTTTTGAAAATTTATTAGTCACCAAAGCGAATATAAACAAAAATCCCAATTATTACTGATTTTTTATTTTTCTTTCAGAAACTTTATGTTTCTAAGCGAACATTTTAGAGCAAATGTATATTTTAAAAATAGATAGTTCCTTTTTTGTGCATTATAAGGTATAACCATTGTATAGAGGGGTGGATAATGTACGTGATTTATTGTTTAGAATTTGTAAATGTGGCTCGTATTTAAAAGATTTGAGAAATATTGATATAGACAAAATAACGATAAATATAAAATAAATAAATAAAAATAAAATGAAAACATGCAGAAAAAGACAGGAACAGATTCTTCTTATCGTGCGCGATAATTTCCGATAAATCAATAAAAACTTGCTAAATAAAGAGATAAATAAACTTCCATACAATATTGTAAGATAAACATGCACAAAAATAAAATCATATGGAGATATTAAAAGGGGAATATATATATATATATATATATATATATATATATATATATATATATATATATTCCGCAAGGGAGTTCTAAGCTCGTGCTCTTGAGTGCTCTTTGTGCTCGTTGTGCTCGTTTGTACGTGCTTGTTCCTGGAGGTTTCACGTGCGCCCTAGCACCCAAGGATGATGGGGCTCGACCCTGCAGTCCTTGGTCTTTTTCCACTTCAACTGTCCCCTCCTAACCAATCGTCAAGGGCGTACAATTAACCTAACCGGGCACTCAGTTCACCTAACCGGGCACTCAGTTCACCTAACCAGTTGGTTAATTTTTACATTTAAGTTTCATTCTAAAGTTGCTTAAAATTAATCGAAACCTAGGGTAAAATTATTGATAATAATTTTTTAAAGGACTATCTTTTTTCTAGCATATCTGCTTAACTTTACTTTTTAATCGGTGAATACGTCGATAAATATACGTCGTGTTTGTATCATTTCAATATACGTCGTGTTTAAATAGAGTTTGATGAAAGACATCGGCGTGTGGTCGTTTTTCAAATCGTCCACAACGCGTTGCGGTTGTTTGAGAACGGCCATGAAGCGAAAAAATATCTAACATCGGTGTGTGGTCACTTAGGTGCATCCACAACGCGTTGTGTCTCACTTTTTCGCTCACTGAGCGATTTCAATGTTTGGGCGTAACATATATATAATGATGCTACAAATCCACAAGGAAAAGAAAAAATATTCAAAGGGCCTTTCGTGTATTCAACGGTACATCTCGTCAGGGAATGACGAGGTGTACTGTTGAATATACGAAAGGCCTTTGAATTTTTTCTTTTCCTTGTGGGTTTGCGTGAAATTCATTCCAGATATATATATGTATATATGCACCGCGTCGCTGGCAACGAGTCCATCGGCCCCGGGATCAAGACCGGTGTCGGCAGGTTGCGCGCAGCAAAACCCAGCTGTTCATCCTTCCACGCAATAAAAAAAATTGGTTGGTAGATAAATGGGTACCCTGGGTAGCCTAGTTTAAGACGCTGGGCTGCTGGTGGTGCGTGGTTCGGATTCCACGATAAACTGTAGGTCTAAGGTGGAGTAACAAGTTTGACCTTTGTCAGAATGAACAATTCGGGCGGAAGCAAAAACCAAAGTTAAACCAAACCATATATATATATACTGTATATATATATATATATAGTAATTGGAAAGTATAAACAGGGAAATCCCTAATTAAGGGCCATTCGGAAAGAAAAGCGGAAGATAAGGTAAAACCAATAAAAGACAACCCAAAATACTTCCACAGCTTCGGAAAAAGAAAAACAAAAACGCAGACCACTATCAGACCGTTGAGGAGAGGAAACAATGAGCTAACCAATGACCTAAAAGAAATATATGAAACATTGAGAGAGCAGTATGAATCAGCTTTCAGTATCTCAAATAGAGACAAAGCAGTACCTGAAGGAAATACCTTTCGTGAAGAGGTATTAAATGGAGAATGTATAACTGATTTTGAATTTACCGCAGAAGATAGAGTAAAAGCCAGAGGACAAATGAAATCACATTCAGTTGCAGGTCCGGACAAATGGACAAATACTCACTGGATATGGAGAAGATCCCTGGACATGGGGGAAATACCGAACCAGCACGGATTCCGATCAGCCCAGTAAAGCCTAAAGCTTAAGGGCCAAATTAAATAAAACAAATACTCCAGCTTCACAATTATTTATGTCATAATAAAACCAATGTATTTATTTTATTAATTATTAATAAACGTTATTCATTATTCAATTCAACCAGGAAGATCGTGACTCGCAACTAATGGAAGTACTATAGCAATATCATGGGACGCACATGAAAGCAATGATAACTACGATGTAATATATAAGGATTTTGTTAAAGTATTTGATAGGTGTGATCATGACATAAAAGCACATAAAATGAAACATGGGAATAAGGGCAAAGTGGGGAAATGGATCTACAACTACCTCAGGGTACGGCAGCAGGCCGTAAAATTCCAAGGTATATTATCATCAGACTCGGAAATACGCGGCTCAGTTCCACAAGGAATAGTATTAGTCCCACTCCTATTCATTATCATGCTGACAAACAAACAATGGAGTAGACGACAAGAGTATATAACATCCTTTACTGACGATACAAAGATCAGCAGAAAAATTAGCAACGCAGAAGAGGTGGAAGTCCTACAGAGAGGGGACAAACAGAATATACAAAATGGTGAGAAGACAGTAACATGAATTTTAACACCGAGAAATTTCAGCTCTTGAGATATGAAAGAAATGAAGAACTTGACAGCATACTATGCCCCATATAGACAGGAAATTCAGAGAAGCACGAAAGCAAAAGATTTAGGGGTAATAATGATCGATCATGCAAAATTTTAAATACAGAATCAAATAACGATAAATCAAGCAAAACGTTCACGGGACAGCTACTAAGAACGTTCAGACGAAAGGACGAGAAGTTAATGATTCCCCTGTTGAAAACACTGATCGTACCAAAACTTGAAAACTGTTCAGTACCAGATGAGCCGGGTGTGCCTGGCTGTGTGTGATGGAGATCGCAACAAAACTTACTCCTACATCAGGCTGGGTCTAGAGGTGGGGGCCACCTGCTTGACCTTCGTGTGAAGAGATACCGATGCACAGAACTTTTACCAGGTTTACCGGATATAATATATGATGTGTGAAAAAGGGTGAACAGAAAAAACCTGGCTGGAAAATGAAGAGATAAATGTATTAAAAAATTAACAAAAGAGAGAGAGAGAGAGAGAGAGAGAGAGAGAGAGAGAGAGAGAGAGGAGAGAGAGAGAGAGAGAGAGAGAGAGAGAGATACAAGGACAAGAGGAAGCCTCAAAGACCTTTTGGTCCACTCTGGGAGGTTCCTGTTATTAAAAGTTTATTTTTCTTTCAACTATCCTAGCAGTAGTAGAAAACTGGATAGAAAAGTAGAAGGCTCTCCCCCCACCCTCCGCTCCCTCCCTGCCGAGAGAGAGGAGAGAGAGAGAGAGAGAGAGAGAGAGAGAGAGAGTTTATACAGGGAAGCGTGAGCGAGTGTCTTCCCTAAAGCGAGATAAGATGTTAAAAGTCACGAAATATTCCCGAATGTTGCCGTGAAATGCATCCTTGAAAATCAAGGAACGAGTAACGTAAAATATAATGGAAACGTGAAAAAGAAATTATAATAAAAGGCAACTTAAAATGGAAAATCAGCGGTAAATATGAAACAAAATAAGATTTGTTTGATTTATGGACAAAAAGAGGTTTCAACAAATTAATAAAAATAGTCTTTAAAATCATTAATCAATGATTTGAAGGGATTTTATTTACATACACACACGCACGCACACGCATTATATATATATATATATATGAGATAAAACTCAGAATGGTCCCTTGAGGTTTTTTGATACATACAGACCGTGCATGGGACAAGGAAGTCTTCTGGGATTTAATTTTCCCAGAAGAGTTTCTTGTTCCATGCACGGTCTGTGTGTATCATAATATATAAATATCGTATTATATAATATATAAATATCGTATTATATAATATATAAATATCGTATTATATAATATATAAATATCATATTTTATAATACAGGGTGTCCGAGAATTATCTGTACAATTTTTGTCTGTTATTAAAAGTCAACCATGAAGTGTAGAAATTCCAGTGTTGTCCCATTTTACAGAGAATCTCATTAAGTTTTTTCTGATACCACGTTTTGACAAGGTTTTTAGAAACGTACGCGGGTGACAGACATTGATGATTTAAAAGCAAGAATCACAGCTGCTATTGAGCGAATTGATGTGGATATGCTGCAGCGTACATGGCAACATTTGAAGTATCGATTGGATGTTTTGCGAATCACTAATGGTGCACATATCGAATGTTTGTAACAACGTTACTTTAATAAAAGAAACTTTTGAAAATACAGATTCTAAATAATCTTGTTTAAGAATTTTACGTGTGTTATCAAGAATTTTATTAAAAGATTAAATTGTACAGATAATGTTCGGACACACTGGAATTTCTAAAAAACTTGTCAAAACTTGGTATCAGAAAAAACTTAATGAGATTCTCTGTAAAATGGGACAACACTGGAATTTCTACACTTCATGGTTGACTTAATAACAGCCAAAAATTGTACAGATAATTCTCGGACACCCTGTGTGTGTGTGTGTGTGTGTGTGTGTGTGTGTATATTATATAATATTAAACTTATATTCACTGGAAAGAAGGAGAGAGAGAGAGATACACCATTATTTACACTTGGAAAATAATGGAGAAACTAGCCCCTAATCTTACTCTGAAACCCCATAACATGACCCAAAAAACAACAGTGGAAAGTAGAAAAGGAAGACTGTGTCGTGTTCCAAATTAAAAGCTAGACAGGGAACATCCTCAACCCTAAAGGAAAATAGTTTTGTTGGAGGACCAAGACTGTTTAACCAGCTGCCCAAGGAATTAAGGAACACGAGTGGTGTTGCGGTGGATATCTTCAAAAGATTAGACGCCTGGCTCAGAACAATCCCAGATGAGCCAGGGGTACCTGGCTATGTGAGGTGGAGAGTACAAGAAACAAACTCCCTACTTCACCAGGCGAACTCAAGAGGAGGGGGGCGACAAGCTTGACCTTCGTGAAATGAGGAATCATTGCACGGAACAGTTGAAAGGTTGAAAGTTATATAGACATGTATATTTGTGTGTGTATAATCAGGTCTTCAGCCAATTCCTTAAAATTCCTAACGTAACTCTACATTCTTTAAAAGTGTTACAGAAGCTTCTAACGCTTTTGTAACGCTTGCTCCAACCGCTTTTAACGCTTTTTAAGAGTTGCATCTTGCACTTTTTTAACACTTGCACCCCGCTCTTGTAGCGCTTTTTTTAACACTTGCAACCCGCTCTTGTAACGCTTTTTTTAACACTTGCACCCGCTCTTGTAACGCTTTTTTTAACACTTGCACCCACCCCGCTCTTGTAACGCTTTTTTTAACACTTGCACCCCACTCTTGTAACGCTTTTTTAACACTTGCACCCCACTCTTGTAACGCTTTTTTTAACACTTGCACCCCACTCTTGTAACGCTTTTTTTAACACTTGCACCCCACTCTTGTAACGCTTTTTAACACTTGCACCCCGCTCTTGTAACGCTTTTTTTAACACTTGCACCCCGCTCTTGTAACGCTTTTTTTAACACTTGCACCCCGCTCTTGTAACGCTTTTTTTAACACTTGCACCCCGCTCTTTTAACGCTTTTTTTAACACTTGCACCCCGCTCTTGTAACGCTTTTTTTAACACTTGCACCCCGCTCTTGTAACGCTTTTTTTAACACTTGCACCCGCTCTTGTAACGCTTTTTTTAACACTTGCACCCCGCTCTTGTAACGCTTTTTTAACACTTGCACCCCGCTCTTGTAACGCTTTTTTTAACACTTGCACCCCGCTCTTGTAACGCTTTTTTTAACACTTGCACCCCGCTCTTGTAACGCTTTTTTTAACACTTGCACCCCGCTCTTGTAACGCTTTTTTAACACTTGCACCCCGCTCTTGTAACGCTTTTTTTAACACTTGCACCCCACTCTTGTAACGCTTTTTTTTAACACTTGCACCCCGCTCTTGTAACGCTTTTTTTAACACTTGCACCCCACTCTTGTAACGCTTTTTTTAACACTTGCACCCCACTCTTGTAACGTTTTTAACACTTGCACCCCGCTCTTGTAACGCTTTTTTAACACTTGCACCCCGCTCTTGTAACGCTTTTTTTAACACTTGCACCCCGCTCTTGTAACGCTTTTTTTAACACTTGCACCCCGCTCTTTAACGCTTTTTTTAACACTTGCACCCCGCTCTTGTAACGCTTTTTTAACACTTGCCCCGCTCTTGTAACGCTTTTTTTAACACTTGCACCCCGCTCTTGTAACGCTTTTTTTAACACTTGCACCCCGCTCTTGTAACGCTTTTTTTAACACTTGCACCCCGCTCTTGTAACGCTTTTTTTAACACTTGCACCCCGCTCTTGTAACGCTTTTTTTAACACTTGCACCCCGCTCTTGTAACGCTTTTTTAACACTTGCACCCCGCTCTTGTAACGCTTTTTTTAACACTTGCACCCCGCTCTTGTAACGCTTTTTTTTAACACTTGCACCCCGCTCTTGTAACGCTTTTTTTAACAGTTGCACCCCCCCCGCTCTTGTAACGCTTTTTTTAACACTTGCACCCCACTCTTGTAACGCTTTTTTTAACACTTGCACCCCCCCGCTCTTGTAACGCTTTTTTTAACACTTGCACCCCACTCTTGTAACGCTTTTTTTAACAATTGCACCCCACTCTTGTAACGCTTTTTTTAACACTTGCACCCCACTCTTGTAACGCTTTTTTTAACACTTGCACCCCGCTCTTGTAACGCTTTCTTAACACTTGCACCCCGCTCTTGTAACGCTTTTTTTAACACTTGCACCCCGCTCTTGTAACGCTTTTTTTAACACTTGCACCCCGCTCTTGTAACGCTTTTTTTAACACTTGCACCCCGCTCTTTTAACGCTTTTTTTAACACTTGCACCCGCTCTTGTAACGCTTTTTTTAACACTTGCCCCCGCTCTTGTAACGCTTTTTTTAACACTTGCACCCCGCTCTTGTAACGCTTTTTTTAACACTTGCACCCCGCTCTTGTAACGCTTTTTTTAACACTTGCACCCCACTCTTGTAACGCTTTTTTTTAACACTTGCACCCCGCTCTTGTAACGCTTTTTTTAACACTTGCACCCGCTCTTGTAACGCTTTTTTAACACTTGCACCCCGCTCTTGTAACGCTTTTTTTAACACTTGCACCCCGCTCTTGTAACGCTTTTTTTAACACTTGCACCCCCCCGCTCTTGTAACGCTTTTTTTAACACTTGCACCCCCCCGCTCTTGTAACGCTTTTTTTAACACTTGCACCCCACTCTTGTAACGCTTTTTTTAACACTTGCACCCCACTCTTGTAACGCTTTTTTTAACACTTGCACCCCGGTCTTGTAACGCTTTCTTAACACTTGCACCCCGCTCTTGTAACGCTTTTTTAAACACTTGCACCCCGCTCTTGTAACGCTTTTTTTAACACTTGCACCCCGCTCTTGTAACGCTTTTTTTTAACACTTGCACCCCGCTCTTGTAACGCTTTTTTTAACACTTGCACCCCGCTCTTGTAACGCTTTTTTTAACACGCACCCCGCTCTTGTAACGCTTTTTTTAACACTTGCACCCCGCTCTTGTAACGCTTTTTTAACACTTGCACCCCGCTCTTGTAACGCTTTTTTAACACTTGCACCCTACTTTGTAACGCTTTTTTTAACACTTGCACCCCGCTCTTGTAACGCTTTTTTAACACTTGCACCCCGCTCTTGTAACGCTTTTTTTAACACTTGCACCCCGCTCTTGTAACGCTTTTTTTAACACTTGCACCCCGCTCTTGTAACGCTTTTTTTAACACTTGCACCCCGCTCTTGTAACGCTTTTTTTAACACTTGCACCCCGCTCTTGTAACGCTTTTTTTAACACTTGCATCCCGCTCTTGTAACGCTTTTTTAACACTTGCACCCCCCCCGCTCTTGTAACGCTTTTTTTAACTTGCACCCCACTCTTGTAACGCTTTTTTTAACACTTGCACCCCACTCTTGTAACGCTTTTTTTAACACTTGCACCCCGCTCTTGTAACGCTTTCTTAACACTTGCACCCCGCTCTTGTAACGCTTTTTTTAACACTTGCACCCCGCTCTTGTAACGCTTTTTTAACACTTGCACCCCGCTCTTGTAACGCTTTTTTTAACACTTGCACCCCGCTCTTGTAACGCTTTTTTTAACACTTGCACCCCGCTCTTGTAACGCTTTTTTTAACACTTGCACCCCGCTCTTGTAACGCTTTTTTTAACACTTGCACCCCCCCCCGCTCTTGTAACGCTTTTTTTAACACTTGCACCCCACTCTTGTAACGCTTTTTTAACACTTGCACCCCACTCTTGTAACGCTTTTTTTAACACTTGCACCCCGCTCTTGTAACGCTTTCTTAACACTTGCACCCCGCTCTTGTAACGCTTTTTTTAACACTTGCACCCCGCTCTTGTAACGCTTTTTTTAACACTTGCACCCCGCTCTTTTAACGGTTTTTTTAACACTTGCACCCCGCTCTTGTAACGCTTTTTTTAACACTTGCACCCCGCTCTTGTAACGCTTTTTTTAACACTTGCACCCCGCTCTTGTAACGCTTTTTTTAACACTTGCACCCCGCTCTTGTAACGCTTTTTTTTAACACTTGCACCCCGCTCTTGTAACGCTTTTTTTAACACGCACCCGCTCTTGTAACGCTTTTTTTAACACTTGCACCCCGCTCTTGTAACGCTTTTTTAACACTTGCACCCCGCTCTTGTAACGCTTTTTTTAACACTTGCACCCCGCTCTTGTAACGCTTTTTTTAACACTTGCACCCCACTCTTGTAACGCTTTTTTTAACACTTGCACCCCGCTCTTGTAACGCTTTTTTAACACTTGCACCCCGCTCTTGTAACGCTTTTTTTAACACTTGCACCCCGCTCTTGTAACGCTTTTTTCAACACTTGCATCCCGCTCTTGTGCTAAGGAACACTTGCATTCAACTCTTGTAACGCTTTTGTAAAACTTGCACCCAGCTCTTCTAAAGGTAGGGTTACATTGTCGGAATTATTTTTAAATGGAGGTTAAATTAGGTTAGATTAGGTTGTAGAAATTACTTTTCAAAAATGAGTAAGTTAGGTTGTTGGATTTTCTTTTTTTTAAGGGAGGGTTAGGTTAGTTTAGATTATCGATTTTTTTAAAGTTAAGTTTCGTTAGATTAGGTTAAGTTTTCAAATTTTTTGAAAGCAAAAGTGAGATTGGGTTAAGTTAATTGTCGATTTTTTTAGAGTGAGGTTAGCTTAAGTTGTCGAAATCTTTTTGGACAACCCAACCTAACCTAACAATTTAAAAAAATTGACAGCCTAACCCAACACCACTTTTATTAAAAAAAAAAATTTCGAGAAATTAATCTAATCTAACCTAACCTCAAAAAAAACAACTGACCTTTACAATCGACAACCTAACATTTTTTAAAAATAATTTTTGACAACCTAATAACCTATCCTCATTAAAAAAGTGAGGTTACGTTAGGTTGCCGAAATTTAACCTAACCATAAAAAAATAGACAACCTAACCTAACCATACCATTTCTTAAAAAGTTCTACAATCGCACCTAGCCTATTTAAAACAATTTCCTAACCTAATAAACGCTTGGTGCACGCATTACAAGAGCAGGGTGCAAGTGTTACGAAAGTATTACAAGCGTTAGAAGCGCTCAGTGCAAATATTACATATGTGTTGCAAGCGCGCGATGCGTGTTACTTGCCTTTTTTAACATTTACGTCCTATTCTTGTAAACGCTATTGTAACACCTTTCCCGCGTGCTTGCATCCCCCGAGCTGTTGGAAAAGAGTTACGGTTATTCCCGCCATTTACTGATCAGGTAAGCAGAATCACGGTTACTCACGTTGTGACAATAAAACCCACACTAATAGAGGAGTTTATTTCCACAACAGTTTCGATGTCCACTGGCATCCTCTTCGGGTAGATACAGAAAAACGAATGCCAGTGGGCATCGAAACTGTTATGGAAATAAACTACTCCTATTAGTGTAGGTTCGTCACATTTCGACTTCCACGTAAAAGTGAAGTTTTGCATTTGTTACTCGTTATTTTTGGGGTCGTTTGTTTTAACCAGATTTCTGGATTATTCAAAATTTATCCGTTCTAACTTCAGATTTGTCGGAAAACAACTCGACCTCACACACACACACACACACACACACACACACACACACACACACACACACACACACACACACACACACACTGAAAACAAGTGGTGTATAATGATGGTATATTGTAAGTAATGAGGTAAACTTACCAGATCCTGTCCGCAAAGCCATTAAGAATAGCAAATAAAAATTCAAAATACACACCGTACAATATCTCGCTACTTAATCTTCAGTAAAAAAAATTTTAATGAAAATATATAGCAAAGAGAAATCGAAATGAGTTTTTAAGAGCCCTTTTAAGTTCATAAACTTAATTAACTTGAGGTCTAAATCGGGAAAAAAAATTTTTTTCTAGAGTTTATGAAATGCAAAATTAACTCAAGAAAAATTATGAAGGTTTTTCTTTTTTGCTCTTCGTATTTCTGCTCGTTCCAAAGGTTTGTACCAAACACTTAAAAACATTAGGAGGAAATTTGCATTTGAATGTATTATTAAAATGAAGACTCGACGCAGAAGCGCGCGCATGTACGAGAGAGAGAGAGAGAGAGAGAGAGAGAGAGAGAGAGAGAATAAAGAAATTATTATTAGAAAAATACGGACAGTTCAAAATGATTCATAGCATTTTAGGCTGAATATTAAGCCGTATGTCGAATACAAATAGCGAATATAAACAACGACAACACGAAAAGAGAGAGAGTAGAAGGAAGAATTAATTAATAGAAAGGCTGAAAACCAAATACGCAATTAAATGGAAAGATGACTTAATAGACAAAAGTACAGAAATAATGATGTGATTTAAAACTGAAATATGAAAGCAAATTTCAATATGAAATTTCAAATACCACGAAAATTAGCACATTTTTTAGCTTTTACTCTTCGAAGTGGAGTAACATACATACATACTGTACATATATATGCAGCGGTCCAGTCAATAAATTCGTGGAACTATCCTACTTTTTTTGGTATCACGTTAATTCCGCGAATATATACATATACAGGGTAATTACAAAGTTTGGAATCAATTGCATATAATTTAAAACTATCATATTTTCTAGTGAATCCAGATTTTGTGGCTACACTGTAGCCTATTTCATATAAATTATATACATGTACACTGTAGGGTGGATCGATTTTACATTTTTTTCGATTTCCATATTCTAATAGAGACAAAAACTTGCGCATGCATGAGAAAATAGCCTCTGCAAAATCTTAGCTTAATAGGTAATCATCTTCTGCCCCCGGCAGAGCGATGAAAATCATTTTAGTAGTCAAAAACGTATTTTTCTTATAATTTTTAAAATATTTCAATATGCGTGTGTGTTATTTCATGCCTAAGCAACGATATAAATGCTATGGGAAATATATAAATGCATTATTTAAGACAAAGAGCCGATCTGAAAATATGTATATAAATTACCTATTTTTTCAACATTTGACGTTGTTGCCGGGGACAAAAGATATTAACGTAGAACAACGCGCTTGGAAAAACGATCATATGAGGTCTTTTTCATCGACTTTATAGTTATTAGGAATAATTTTGATGCATATTGAAATATTTATAAGAAAAATACGTTTTTGACTACTAAAATATGATTTTCATCGCTCTGCCGGGGGCAGAAGATGATTACCTATTAAGCTAAGATTTTGCAGAGGCTATTTTCTCATGCATGCGCAAGTTTTTGTCTCTATTAGAATATGGAAATCGAAACAAATGTAAAATCGATCCACCCTAATGTACAGTTTGTACATCGTACGCGCTACATTTATATATATATATATACACACACACACACACATATATATATTTATATATATTTCATCTTGTCAAACTCGCTATGATGACATATGATGCGTAAAACAAAAGTAACACCCATTGCGCAATTCTGTCTAGGACACGTTTTTCGTACTGTCATGGTACTACTAGTACCGAACTAGTAGTTGCGGTGAAAGAGTTCACCGCGCGCCGCTTCCAATAGTGAAGTACTTTGAATTTAAACAGTAGAACCTGGAAATTCTCTATTTTTTGGCAAGATTCCTTTCTAATGTTTTGAGATAAATTATATGAAATTACTAAACTGCACCATCATATTTTATACGAAACGTTAAAATCTACGAGTACACGAGTAGAAAAAAAGAGAGAAAGAGAAAAAGAGAGAGAGAGAGAGAAAAAGAGAAAAAAAAGAGAGAAAAAGAGAGAAAGAGAAAGAAAGAAAAAAGAAAAAAAGAAAAAAAAGAGAGAGAAAAGAGAGAGAGAGAGAGAAAAAGAGAGAAAGAGAAAAAAAAAGAAAAAAAAGAAAGAAAAAGAAAGAAAAAAAGAGAGAGAGAGAAAGAAGAGAGAGAAAGAGAGAGAAGCGAGGGAAAGAGAGAGAAAGAGAGGTGATTCAAACAATCCTCTCGTGAAATTCCGTTTCATACTGATATTTGTTGGTAAGAAACGAAATTTCACCACGAGACTTTTTTGAATCGATTTAACTTCATAGTTTCTAAATATACCTGAAAGGGAAGCGGAATGGATATTTTTAGTAAAATAAACGCTGTAATGTTATAATAACCACTTCTAGTTTTATGTTCGGGGTTGAGGGATGAGGGATGGGGGCAGAGACTTTTTTAAAAATTAAAACTAACTGTATATCTATAATTTCTGGTCGATTTGTCTTCAGGAAAAGCTAATTTATCTTTCTCTTTTCTTAATATCAGCTTCATCTCTCGCTTCCTATCTAATTAAATAATGATTGGGAGGTTGCTTAATGACTGGGGGTTGTTTAACCTCTCTTCGTAACATCTGGGGGGGGGGGAGTCATATAACGAAGGGTATCTACAACTTTGCATGGAGTCCGAACCACTATACCCCACCACGGAATACACAGCTAGAGAGAGAGATTAATCACCGCAATCTAAAATCCGAGCCGAGAGGCCGAGAGGTCGAATCCAGGACCTTCAGATTTAACAGCTCGGAGCTCTACCACAACAGGCTACCCTGGCGAGTCTCCTCTTATCTTCTTCTATATAACACATCCTGAACTAAGAGTGTGTTGATGGGCATATAACGGAGGGGACCTACGTACAGCTTCACGTGGGATCCGAACCACGGGTCGCTACATAATCTGGACGCGGAGAACGGTCCCCCATCCAACTATTACCCAGACTCAATGTCGCTTAACTTCGCTGATCGATGAGAAACGGTATTAGAACATTGGCCGCCACGACGAAGACCTCCGTAATTGACAGCTATGTCTCAAAGGTACTAGAGTTAAGGTATCGAAGGAAAATAAACGCGTTCCCTGGAATGTAATGAATGATCGAAGGGGAAAAAAAGTGTTCCCTAGAATATGATGAATGATCGAAGGGAAAAAGTGTTTCCTAGAATGTAATGAATGATCAAGTGTTCCCTAGAATATAATGAATGATCGAAGCGAAAAAAGTGTTCCCTAGAATGTAATGAATGATCGTGTTCCCTAGAATATAATGAATGATATAAGGGGGGAAAAAAAAGTGTCCCCTAGAATGTAATAATGAATGATCTAAGGGAAAAAAAAAAGTGTTCCCTAGAATATGAATGACTGATCGAAGGACATTCCCCATCAGTTCAAATACTAAAAAAAAAAATTTTTTCTAATTCAATTATTTTTTTTAAGTTCAGGAAAAAGGTATTTGAGAGAATATATAAAACAAAAATTGTTTAGCAAACATTTATTAGCTATTAAAAAAAAATATTATTTCTTTATTAATTTAAATATATATATTTTCTTATTACTTTTTAAATTAATGACCTCTCCCAAAGAAGATTTGACCCCTTCTTGACCTCTCGTACTGTAACCTTTTTAATTTATTTACATATATATATATACTGTATATATGTATATTATTTTGTCCTTGCATAATATTCACTAAATGTTTTTTTTCTGTGTGTGCGCGTGTGTGTGTGTCAAATTTTTGCAAGGAGGCGGATCAAGGAGATGCGTCACATTGACACGAATTCGTCACCGACATTTATCGCATACCAACCTTGTGTGTGGAATTGATTTGTCTCTCTTTAGTCCCGAGTTCAAGCGCTGTGTCCATCCCATGGAGAATGGAAAAAGGGTTCTGAGATAACGTAGGTATATGTGCATATATGTACGTATTGTGCGTGTGCGTGTATGTACTGTATGTATGTATGTAAGAAATTTCCACAAAATTGAGAATTAAACACGTCGATTAAGAAGCGTAAATCGGCTCATTTCATGTTAAAAACGATGTTTGCTTGTGACGTCGAGTTAATATAACGGGATTTCTGTTGTTTAAAATCTTTTTCCTGTTCATTGAATGAAGGGGCTGTATAAGGTAACCACAGTATATCTACGCTATATACAGGGTGTTCATAAAGTAACGCGAGTGAAGAGACAAATCGTATTTGAATTATATTAACACGAGTGAACATGGACACGTAATATTTATTACATTTACTTTATAACAACTGTAATGTACAACATGTACTTTATAACAACTCTATATTCCATAGTAAGGTTTATAAGAGGTGTTGAAAATGTTATTACAAGATGAAACTAGTTTAAACCAATTCAAATCGGATTTCTCTCCACTTGCGTTACTTTATACACACCCTGTATTTTTGGGAAACGTTTGTATTAAGTGAGAGAGAGATTACCATTGCTATACCCACGTAGAAAGTTGCTATATTCACGTAGAAAATTGCTATACCCATTCAAAAAGTTGCTATACTTATGTAGTAAAGAAAACGTCTAAATAGCCAACCTATCTGAATTAAATAATCTATACGAGGTTTTACCTGAGCAAAATTTGTTTGAAAACCACCACTGCTAATTTCGTGTCCTGGAAGAAAGATACGATCATATCTCACTGATGTTGGTTCACATAGGAAAAAAAAAACCTTTCCGCAACCCTCTACAAGTAGAAATTTTATCTTCTGTTTTCTTGTTCAGACTATATTTCCACTGAAAGAAGTTACTGTATCACACTAAAGGACACTATTCTATCATCCAAAAAGAAGCTTTGATACGCACTTCGTATCAATTTCTGCCTTGGAGGTGGTTTGCAGGAATAGTTACCAAAAATACTTTCCTTATAGAGGAACGAATTCACTGCTCATAAGAGAGAAAATTGAGCACAAAACAACCAAATTCACACCAAACATTCCCAAACTATGATAATATTACATAATTGTAGTCTCTCTAAAAAGTATAAA
Source organism: Bathynomus jamesi (assembly GCA_023014485.1). Taxonomy (NCBI): domain Eukaryota; kingdom Metazoa; phylum Arthropoda; class Malacostraca; order Isopoda; family Cirolanidae; genus Bathynomus; species Bathynomus jamesi. Next base: position 94,462 of record JAJOZX010011367.1, read on the forward strand.
AAATGCTAATTGTTTATATTATCTTTCTTTGGATATTTTATCGTTTCCAGTGACAGTAATAAAATTTAAAAAAAATTACTAATTTTGTTTTTTGCAAATTTTAGGTTTTTTGGCGAACTTTTTTCGAAACTGTACATAGAAAAATTGTTTCGTTAAACCAACCAAAATAATCTTAACTATTTCACAACCAACGGAAATGGTGAATCTAACCATGTGACAGTTGTTATACATAACCATGTTTATTTTCCCTCTTCATGAAATGGCTGATTGTTAAATAATCGTATAGTTGTTGCCACACACACACACACACACACACACACACACACACACACCTCAAAGACTTTTCGGTCCACTCCGGGAGGTTCCTATTATTAAACTAGTGCATTTTTTAAATCATTTTAGTAGTAGTAGAAAATTGAATAGAAAAGTATAAGGCTCTTGCACCACCCTCCCTCCGTTCCCTCTCCGTCAAAGGCGGGTACGGAAAAAGGTTGAAGAAAGTACCTTAACCTTGTAAAAGCAGCCAAGGAGAGAGAGAGAGAGAGAGAGAGAGAGAATTTGATTTCATCCATATTATTATATTATAAATATAACATTTTTTTACCTATAAATATATGAACAAATATAATAACAAATATAGTAATTAACAATATATAATAATTACCACATTATAAAAATAAACATTTAAAAAACAAAAATATAATTTTTAAATAATAAAAATAAACCAATAATTTCAAAAACAATGAAAATAAAAATATTTAAAAAAAAATTAAACTTAATTACAATTTGTAAAGGAAACGCTTCCCCCAAAATTACTTGCAATAACGTATTAAAGATCGTAAAAGATCCGTAATTAAACGTGTGACAAGAGACATCTGGCAGTTAACGTGTCGTAAAGTGACACTTAATTGAAAACAGACAGAGAAAAAAAAGGTCAAACCACTTATGGGATAAAGCCTTTAAAAAGGAAGATATCCATCGCCTTATGGAAAATGCAAAACGACAGCCCAAAATTTCTTTTAAAAGGCCTTGAATAAATAAATGGGAGACACATTTATTTCACGTTAAAAAAAGATGAATTCTCTTTTATCAAAAATGCATCTATCTTACATTAGAAATTCAGAAAGCGATGGGTATATACCCAAGGTTGTATGAAGAAGATACCCGATAATGAATTATTCTTGAAGTGTCTTCCCACTTAGTGATTTTGCATAATGTTACACAACTTCATAAACACAAACACACACAAAATTTTTTTTTTTATACATCTCTTTAAAATTCGAGGCAATGATTTTTTAATTATACAGTCACACACACACACATTTTATTTAAACCCCTCTTATTTACTAATTAAAAACATCTAATTATGAAATTATGATGACTTTTAATATCAAACATGTTAAATTATTAATATATCTTTTACACCATGACAAAATATAAAATAAAATAAAATAAAATAAGGGGTACTATTAATAGTGTATATATACACTATATGATCAAAAGTATTCGGACACCGCATGGTTTTGGGAAAAATAGTTTTATTATGGCATTTAGTAACCAGTAGGTCCACCCTTTGCTTTTATTACAGCGTCAACACGTCGAGGCATACTTTCCACCAGTTTTCGGTAAGTCTGTGCAGGAATGGCTCGCCATTCCTCTTGCAGAGCTGATGCAAGAGATGCAAGTGAAGCCGGGCGTGGTGTGCGGTTTCGTATCCGTCGCTCCAGTTCGTCCCACATGTGCTCGATTGGGTTGAGATCGGGGCTCTGAGCAGGCCAGTCTAACAAATCCACCTTATTTTCACGAAACCAGTCCTGCACACGCCTTGCAGTATAGCAGGGAGCTCGATCCTGTTGAAACAAACAATGGCCATCTCCGTAGTATTGCCACAGTGTAGGGAGGGCCGAATTGTCCAGAACGTCGAGATAAACGTCAGCGTTCATGGTAGTGGGTATAACAACCAACGGGCCGAGCCCTAGCCAGGAAAAACAACCCCATACCATGATGGACCCTCCACCGAACTTCACCGTTGGACGTACACAGTCAGGAAGAAGCCGTTCTCCGGGCTGTCGCCACACCCAAACACGCCCATCAGACTGGAAGAGTGAATACCGCGACTCGTCGCTCCAAAGAACAGTTTTCCAGTCCTCCACGGTCCAGGAACGACGGGAGACACACCAGGCCAAACGACGCGTGGCATTAACTTTTGTAATCGGTGGCTTGTGTACAGCTGCTCTACCATAATAACCGAGTCTGTGCATCTCTCTGCGGATAGTTACAGTACTAACGGAGGTACCGGATGCTCTTCCTACCTCCTCAGCGATGGAAGCGGCAGAGGACGTGCGGGACTTCTTGACATGTCGTACCAGACTTCTTCTATCACGTTCCGTCAGTTTGCGTGGTCGTCCGGAACGTTTTTTCGCGTTAGTTGCACCGTCGTGCATCCATCTCATGATAACATCCGCTACAGTCGACTTTGGTATATCCTGTTTGGCTGCAATGTTTCGTATAGAAACGTTACTTAAATAACATCCGATGACGAGTCCACGTTGGAACTCGGAGAGTTCACGTCCGCGCGGCATGGCTTCACAACAGTTACTGATAACTTAACAGAACACCTCAGCATTATAGTTTCGCCACGCTTTTTCCCAGCATACCTTTCGGCGAAGGTGATATTTGCAGAAATGCGGATTTTCCGGGGTGTCCGAATACTTTTGATCATATAGTGTATATATATATCGTAAAGAACGACGCTTGTATAGGAGATATTCCGCGCAAGACGAGAAAGAGAAAACGGAACAAATGAAAAAATGAAGTACCACCTGGTACTTCATTTTTTCATTTGTTCCGTTTTCTCTTTCTCGTCTTGCGCGGAATATCTCCTATACAAGCGTCGTTCTTTACGTTATTTATACTGCGTGTTCTTTGCAGTTGAATGTATATAATGTTACGGCATGCGGGAGGTGCCCCCTTGGGGCATTGGTTTCTGCGAGTATGTAGAAGAATTACGGCATTTGGAAGAGTGGAGTCCATGGTGTAATGGTATCGCGTCTGACCGGCAATCGGAAGATCCCGGGTTCGATTCCCAGGTGGTACTTCATTTTTTCATTTGTTCCGTTTTCTCTTTCTCGTCTTGCGCGGAATATCTCCTATACAAGCGTCGTTCTTTACGTTATTTATACTGCGTGTTCTTTGCAGTTGAATGTATATAATGTTACGGCATGCGGGAGGTGCCCCCTTGGGGCATTGGTTTCTGCGAGTATGTAGAAGAATTACGGCATTTGGAAGAGTGGAGTCCATGGTGTAATGGTATCGCGTCTGACCGGCAATCGGAAGATCCCGGGTTCGATTCCCAGGTGGTACTTCATTTTTTCATTTGTTCCGTTTTCTCTTTCTCGTCTTGCGCGGAATATCTCCTATACAAGCGTCGTTCTTTACGTTATTTATACTGCGTGTTCTTTGCAGTTGAATGTATATAATGTTACGGCATGCGGGAGGTGCCCCCTTGGGGCATTGGTTTCTGCGAGTATGTAGAAGAATTACGGCATTTGGAAGAGTGGAGTCCATGGTGTAATGGTATCGCGTCTGACCGGCAATCGGAAGATCCCGGGTTCGATTCCCAGGTGGTACTTCATTTTTTCATTTGTTCCGTTTCTCTTTCTCGTCTTGCGCGGAATATCTCCTATACAAGCGTCGTTCTTTACGTTATTTATACTGCGTGTTCTTGCAGTTGAATGTATATATATATAATATATATATATATATATTATATATATACACAACGGCGTAGCCAGAAATTTCTGTGGTGGTGGTGGTGGTGGGGGGGGGGCTTACACATGAAATCTTATTCAACAAATTTTCAGTTATATATCAACATTACGGTGATGAATACCCTCCTATGGATTGAAAAAAAAAAAAAGAGGTCTTGAAAGGCTAACAACAATGTGTCCAACGTTAACCAAGTAGTTTCTGCTATACTCTCTACTTACACGCGGTATGCAGACAAGCGTCTTCAAAGTTTACCCTGTAAATATCAAGTGCATAACACGTGCCTACAAACTATAGGAACCTTTGAATTGAAACTTAATTTTAAAAGTAATTTATCTTCACCGTAATGAACCGTGAATAAATGTTTCATATTTTTGTTATACTCCTGAAGTCTTTGGGAGGGGGGGGTCTAACCCCAAAAATACCCAGTGGCTACGCTATATATATATATATATATATATATATATATACATACACTGTGTATATATATATATATATATATATATATATATGATTAATAAAACCACGAAGGGAAAAGAATCACAAAGTGGTGCTCAAGCGCTTTCGTCTAATGACATCCTCAGGAGTGTTCTTGAGGATGTCATTAGATGAAAGAGCTTGAGCACCACTTTGTGTTTCTTTTCCCTTCGTGGTTTTATTCATCATAAATATTTTTCACGTGTCACTTTCGTGAAATAATTTTCATATATATATATATAATATATATATACAGTATATATATATATATACAGTATATATTATATATATTATATATATATATACAGTATATATATATATATACAGTATATATATATAATATATATATATATATATATATATATATATATATATATATATATATATATATATACAGGGTGTCCCGTAAGTCTGGACCCATAGGGGAAAATAATAAAATTCCAAAATAGTCCAAAAATTTATAACATAATCTGTTCAAAGTGTCCGCCGTTGTGTCGCACACATAGTTGAAGACGCAATCTCCACTGCGACAGCACTTTCTGAATCACAGTCGCAGAAATTTCTTGACACGCCTCACAATGCGTGCTTTAAGGGGAAAATGTTCCGAAGTTTGACCTCGTACACTTTGGCTTTCAAGTGGCCCCACAAATAAAAATCATAATAAAAAATAATAATAATAAAATAATAATAATAACATAATAAAAAAATATATTATAAATCCCTATGGGTCCAGACTTACGGGACACCCTGTATATATATATATATATATTATATATATATATATATATACAGTATATATATATATATATATATATATATATATATATATATATATATATATATATATATATAATATAGTTACAAAGAATCAAGATTTTCGACAATCGTGTCCTTTTTAACAAGTTTATTATATCCGCGTTTATATTACGCTGATGTATAATGTTTTGTTTATAATTTACAAAATTATTACCCACGTTAGAAGTTTATTATATTATTATTATTATACAGGGTGTCCCATAAGTCGGCATCATAGGAAAAATAATAAAAAAAGGCAAAACAAAAGCTTTTATTTACAGAACGTGCTCAATATGTCCACCGTTGTTTTCAATACACAAATTCAGACGTGATACCAGTCAGCAAGCACACGGTGAATGATGTCAGGAGTAATGGTGTTACATGCCCCAATAATGCGCTGCCGCAAATGTTCAACACTCCTAATTTTCTCTGCGTATACCAGCGCTTTCGAGTGCCCCAGAGATAAAATTTAGTGGCGTGAGATCCGGGCTTCTAGCTGGTCATTCCACAGGCTCTCGACGTCCTATCCAATGACCAGGGAATTGTTGGTACAGGTATTCCCTTACTTGGGTGCTGTAATGTGCAGGAGCGCCGTCTTGCTGGAACCATGTTGGGAAATTTCCTTCTTCGTTCAAGACACTGGGAAATGCTTCTTCCTTGAGCATACGTAGGTAGGTGCCTCCAGTGACATGTTCATCGAAAAAGAGGGGGCCTATGATGCGATCCTTCCAAATGCCACACCATACCATCACCCGAGATGCACCTTGTTCTTTTGAAGAGGTATACCAGTGATGGTTGTTTTGAGACCAGTAGCGGGTGTTCTGTCGATTTACCTCACCATTTCCATAAAAAACAGCCTCGTCACTGAACAGAATGGTGGACGGGAAATTGGCATCCCGAGCATAAATTATGGTTTGTAGAAATAGAAAAATATGAATCTCTCCTATGATGCCGGACTTATGGGACACCTAGTATATACTCACCCACCCACACATACATATATATATATATATTTTTTTTTTTGTCTTGCTATGCATCGAGGTAAGTTACATTACATATTATTTGTAAAGTTAAATTCACGTTTTGATTCAGAAAAAATGTTCAGGCTACAAATGCAAAGATCACAGTATAAACAAAATTTACCTAATACATATTCTGTTGACGTTTGAGATTTTCAATTACAATTTTTCATTTATCCAAACGAGTTAGACAGCTAAGCTAATAAAGGAAAATGGGAAAAAATTAAGAGAAAATGGGAAATAATGAATTTTAATGACCGACTCAAATATCCAATGTCATATATATATATATATATATATATATATATATATATATATATATACACAGGCCCGGATTTAGCTATAGGCGAACTAGGCGATCGCCTAGGGCCTCGCGCCAAAGGGGGCCTCGCTCAAGCCGTTTTGCGCGTTCTGTTCAAGTGAATTAATGATTTAGAACTCTATAAAGAACTTAAAGTACTTTGCAGGTTTATACCTGAGAAAACAGATCTCGGAAATGCCCTTATTATATAGTGCAAAAAAACTAAGTGAGATTTATCCTAATGTTTATGTTGCACTTCGAATAGTATTAACCATCCCAGTTACTGTTGCTTCTGCTGAAAGAAGTTTCTCGCGTCTCAAACTTATTAAAACATATTTGCGTTCCACCATGTCTCAAGCGAGATTGCAATCATTAGCTATGTTATCAATAGAAAACGATATAACAAATTCATTAGATTATTCTCAATTAATTGAAGAGTTTAGCTCGAAGAAAAGTAGAAAAGCATTGCTGTAATATTCAAGGAGCATCTGAACCAAATATTAAAGCATTAATATTTAGCCTGATAAGTCGATCGCTCACTATTATAAAAAATGAAATGTCAACATCTCTAATACATCACATATGAAAAACGTTTGTATACTATGGAAAGTCATTAGTGCCAATGTCCCCTCTAAGATGCGCGCGTGTGCGCGCGCACACGCGTTGTGAAACCCGCGCACACAGCAAAATAAAATGCGCACAGGCTCAAGCGTATCATGAGTCACGACAGTAAATGAAGTAATTTCAAAAATTTCAGTTTAATGAATTTTATAAAGAACAAATTAAGAGACCGTTTGAAAGAAAATCATTTGGACATGCTCATGCGAATTAAAAGTTATCTGAATGATGACGGATGTATTAATCTTCATAGAGTTTATTTGGAATGGGCAAATGCTAAAGATCGTAGGAAGAAATCATAATCATACTTAAATGAAAGGCACTTTCATTTAATGTTATTTTGATTATATTTTATTTTATTGAATTTTATTATTTTTTATTTTATTCCTATTTTGTGAATGGATAAAATCATGTATTAATCTTGATAGTCTATTTTAAATTGCTAAATGCTAAAAATACTAGTCATTTTCAATTAATGGGTGCTCTTCCAATACGTGCTCTACCGTAAAATTTACATTCCAATATGTGCTAACTAACGAAAATATCACGCCCTAACCTAACCAATCGTTAGGTCAATTAATTGTACGCCCTTGACGATTGGTTAGGTTAGGTCGTGATATTTTCGTTAGTTAGCACATATTGGAATGTAAATTTTACGGTAGAGCACGTATTGGAAGAGCACCAATTAATGTTATTTTTATTTTATTTCTTTATTTTGTTGAATTTTATTTTACTATTTTTTATTTTATTCATATTTTTAGAATGGATAAATGTTTTCTTTTTAAAGAAATATATAATATCGTAAACAGTTTTTTAATATCCATTTAATAGTACCGTAATGATCAAGCTATCACCTTATGGAAATAATATTTATTAAGTATTTAATATTTATATATATTTAATTTGAAGATAATAACGTTCAGAAAAGTTGGCACAATTTTTCACCATGAATCTAAATGTTATGCACAACGAAAATTTCTTGCGCACACGGACTAAAAAAAATTAGAGGGAACATTGGTCATTACCTATGTCCTATATCATAAATCTTAGAAATCATTGTCTTATATTTTCGATACAAATCTTGATTCATATTATAATTTATACTTATTTGTATGATTTATTTATATTTCTTATACAATTTCCATGCGTGATTATTTTGGTTTGGTTTAATTTTTAAGTGCTGGCATAGTTCTGTCTATGCGGGATTCTAATATTGCTGGTATAGTACCGATAATTAAGTCCATATTTTCATATATATAGGCCTAGGGCCTCGCAATTTCTAGATCTGCTTAGGGCCTCGCAATTTCTAGATCTGCCTAGGGCCTCGCAATTTCTAGATCCGGCCCTGTATATATATATATATATATGAATAGAAACGACATAAGTGTTAAGGAACGTTTCTGCACACGAGGAGGAGAGATAACGAATAAATGAAAAATGAGGCGAACCGCCTGGGAATCGAACCCAGGGCCTTCCAATTACCGGTTGGACGCGCTACCATTATGCTACGACCTCACTTAATCACAAATCGAAATTCTCCCACATAGGGCAGAAACCAATGCCCTGAGAGGGCACCCTCGCAAATCGTGAATATGCGCATATAACTGCAATGACCGCGCAGTATATAAATGAATAGAAACGACATAAGTGTTAAGGAACGTTTCTGCACACGAGGAGGAGAGATAACGAAAAATGAAAAATGAGGCGAACCGCCTGGGAATCGAACCCATCTGGGTTCGATTCCCAGGCGGTTCGCCTCATTTTCATTTATTCGTTATCTCTCCTCCTCGTGTGCAGAAAACGTTCCTTAACACTTATGTCGTTTCTATTCATTTATATACTGCGCGGTCATTGCAGTTATATGCATATATATAATATATATATATATATATATATATATATATATATATATAACCCGAGACTTGATTACTTAGTTATACCTAAAATTTGCCATGTCTAAATTAGAAGTTTCAGAAAATAGGTTTAGTCTTATGTCAGGTACGGCATTCTTTTTTAATTTTAAACGTAATGGATTGCAGCACTGTTTATCGAAAATGCGTAATATGTATACGAGATAAGTGTACGATGTGTGAATGAACTCTGAAGCTATTCTTTTCATTATACTTTTTCGTAGTTTTTAGAACTCTTCTTTAACAGCTATTTTCTGCCAGTAGAGGCTGGCGGAGGAGGAAGAACCTCCTCTTTTCCATACTTTGCTACTACCACCATTGGCGGATCTAGTCCCCACGTTTGTGGGGGGGGGGGCAAATCGAACGCAATGACACACACACACACCTAATATATGCAAGTAATGCTGCAGTAATCAGCTTAGTTATTGTATCCCGAAATGCGATGCGATGCATGTATGCATACATCCCAAATTTGGGAGCCTTGGCAAAATTTCTACACAAAAATCCTTCGTAAAAAATTTCTTTCTTTACCTTCCTATCGTTTCACAATCCTTAGCACAGGGTTGATTGTTATTGTGCGCAGCGCATCGTCGACAGCAGCGCACCAATCACAAAGTCTCCCTTCCTTACCCATGCCTCCATTCTCTAATGCCTATTTCTTATCCTACGGACCATGGGCAAGAATAGCTACTGAATAAAAGTGGAAGCCATGATGTAGTACAACAAACAAACAAACAAACAAGGCACAGGAGATTTGCGTCGTAACAAAGACAAGCTGATTAGGGACAAATCTGACTGGACACAGTGAAAATAGTTAGCAGTATTTCAAGTCAAAATTGGTAAGTCAAGTTACCGAGTGTCACTAGATCCATCTTAAAAAAGCTGAAAATCGCTAAATTCACAAGAATTGTTCGAAGATACTTGGACATAAAGACATCCACGCAAACACAAGTGACCGACCAATGTACGGATTTCATGTAAATAGAAAAAAAAAGCAGGTAGATTATATATATACACACAGTACTTTCGTAGGTAACGAAAAAAAAGGGTAGGAAAAAGTATTTTACGTGGCCTTTTGTTAGCTTTGGGGGAACCATGGCCCATTTTCCCGACACCCCCCCTGGATCCACTAATGACTACTACTACTACTGTTTATGCGTAAAACTTTCACACCTTTATAAGTGTAAGCGTGGCATGAGAGTTCTCAGTACTCTTCATTTTCATTAGTTCATTTTTTTTTTACTTCTTTCTTGGGCTAACCTAGAGTGGTTCTTAGGATTTTTCTTAGCCTGTAATTAATACATGCGTATAGAAGGAAATATACAGGATAGACATAAAAGCTTCGATCAACCAACTAGTCTAGGAAAACCCACTTAAACTGGCTCTTCCCAACATACTTCATCTAACATCTAACAAACTCAATATTTTTCCTCTTTTTCTATTCCAGAATTCGAATTAGACTCGTCTTTGAAACTAACGTTTGAGAACTGCATTCACCAAAGGCCACTTCCAACAACACAAAGTAATCTGATGAGTTAAAACTCGTGTTTACTATTATAAAAAAAAGTTGTTATTGGTTTTCTGTGACGTGTATATATATATATATATATACAACAAAATCACAGAACAACACGTGATCTTTTTAATAAGCAAAGAATCACAGGGAAAAGGAAACACGAAATCCGAGCGCTTTCGTGATATATTCACATCTTCAGGGACAAGAAAGAAATAAGTTAGTTCTTTCTTGTCCTGAAGATGTGAATTATCACAAAAGCGCTCTGATTCGTGTTTCCTTTTCCTTGTGGTTCTTTACTTATATATATATATATATACATACTGGCCAAGAAAAAATTCTAACAAAAACAAAATAATTCTGCTTTGTTTTAGAAATACTATTACTGTCACCAAAAAGAATAAAGCACCCAGAAAAAAATGGAAAAATGACCAATTAGTAATTTTGCATACTTTTTAGATTTTTCTTTTTTTCAGGCGGATTTTTTTCCCGAAACTGTACATATAACCCTAAAAACAATCTGTCAAAAGGTTGAAACAAAGACACTTGGCCAACAGCTTGACAACCGGCAGCAAATTCACAAAATAACCAAAAAAAGTTATGATGTGAAGCACATGACCATTACGAGATTGTTTAGCCTTTGTCAAAGAGAAGATAGCTCGACACGGGTAATATTTTTTCTTTTACAAATAATGATGGTGATGGTGATGATGCTGGGTATCAATGAGGTTAATTGGTTTTATAGTTTTGTGTAGATCAGTGGTTCCCAACCTTGGGTCGCGACCCAAATCAGAGTCGCGGGGGTTCTCGAGTAGGGTCGCGAGGGGTCACTATATAAACTATTCCTTAATTCAATTTATTTAAATTTTAATCATAAGCCCGAGGGTCGGGAGGTCCTGTTGGTGGCCAATTTAGGGTCGCAGCAAAAAAAAAGAAAAGGTTGAGAACCACTGGTGTAGATGAATCACTACAGGAATCCGATACTGACGGTCTCTGATTTGTAGCCATGCACGAGCCTGGCAACTCATCAAACTTGCGTGCTGCTGTGCGGGTTGGACCCTTATGCAGATGGAATTATGAAAACCAACTAAATGTATAAATTAATGGTTATTAGAAGTAATTCTTCTCAACATCCATTCAAACAGGACTTTTTTTTTATTTTTTCAAAATAGTCATGCAGCCTTTCTGGTACAAATTTAAATTATAAATCCTTTAAAACAGTACTGCAACCGCACCGATTATGAAAATTACTAAATTACAGTACCAAAGGAAAAAACCCGCAGTGTTTCTCTCTCTTCCAACTCCGTACTCTTCAATATTTAATAATTTTATAAAATTAAGAGTTAAATTTTCCTTCTCTCGCTCCCCCTCTCACTCTTCCCCTCCCCCCTTCCCTCCCATTACTTATTCTCTCGTCTCCCTTTCCTCGAGTCTATTACCTCTCTATTTCTTAAAAACTGCTGCAAAAGCATTGTGTGATTTGATTCCTTTTGTAATTTCCTCAAATAAATACGAAAACCGTTCGTTGTATTGGGTGCAATGCAGTTAAATCCATCATCCTTATCGGCCATTAATTCAAATGACGTTTTTGCACATACACACACACACACACACACACACACACACACACACACACACACACTCTCTCTCTCTCTCACACACACACACACACACACACACACACACACTCTCTCTCTCTCTCACACACACACACAAACGCATTCTCACATTATTTTAATTTTTGTTTCCATGACCTTGTTCTTTATACTTTTCTCTCACGAATTTATTTACACTTCCTTCTTCCTCTTTTATAACTCCTTCGATCGACAGTTTATCTCCTTTTCTTCCATTCTTTTTGTCGAATCCAAAATTGTTCATACTGACTGAGGATAGCGAAAAGACCAAGCATTGAAACGTCGACACGAAAGAATTAGAAATATATATTAAAGAAATAAAGCGGAAGCAATGAAATTTTAACATTCACAATTATACAGGGTGTCCCATTAGTCCGGTATCATAGGAAAATTTATTTTAAATTTACAAAAGTCATACATTAGAAGTAAAACAAATGCTCGAAGTAAGGTCTCGTTTTGGGACCTTTTTTTTTTTTGGTTGCGGGTAGAATAACGCGCGCAATGGTAATATGAAGCGAGTTACACTCGTGAGGAAAAAGCCTCCCGCCTATTCCTGACGAGTGTATTACTTTTGTAAATATAATTTAAAATAAATTTTCGTAAGAGCGGACTTACGGGACACCCTGTATAGTGCCCATACTGTCTGTATGAAACCAGCGTTTCATACAGATAAATAGATTTCTGACTTTCCTACAGGCATAGAGAGAGATTTTTGGGAAAACTTTTGGAACCATGCCTGAAAACATTTTTGTATGAAAAGGTGAAAGGTTAATTAACATTTGGGGGAATTCTGAAAAATGACTCGGCTTATTTTCAAGACAAGGACTTATTGGAGTATTTGATCATTTTTTAATTTTTTAAAGTAAATTTATGCTTTTATAATAAGCTAAAGAATTGGTTGGTAAATATATATATATATATATATATATATATATATATATATGAAAAGGCAGATACTGAAGTGAAGATGGTGTTATACATGGGCCTGATGTACCTGTCTACCAGTGATGTAGTCGAGACCACCATGGCCGAGGAGAGAAAAAAAAAGGTTTCGAGACCGAGACGGGTCTCTAGTCCTACATCACTACTGTCTACGCTAGTTGAAAAGCTGAATAGAGTAACTCTCTCTCTCTCTCTCTCTTACAATTTGGAGGAACTGAAACTTAGTTTACCTTCGTAAGAAGCTGGAACTTCGCACGAAACCAATGACAGGTTAAAAAGCATATATAGTTCATAATACCGAATAGCTTGAAAAGTACACACACACACACACACACACACACACACACACACACACACACACACACACACACACACACACGTTAATAAAATTAAATTTTCACTCGACTATATTTTCTCAACAAAAATGTGTTCAACATTTTAAAAATATAAATTTCTTCGTAAATAAATGGCGTCATATTTTAACGTGCAAATATTTCCATTTAATTTTCCCTCTTTTAATGAAAAAATTCTTTTGGGTATTTTCAACTTTATGTATGTAGTAATAAAATTATATACATATGTAAGCTATTATGTATATATATAGGGTGTCCCAAAAGCCCCAATCTATTTCTCGTTCACTCCTTACAAGAAACAGATTTGGACTTTTGGGATACTGTATATTACACCTCACTAGATACAAAGGATATCCCATAAGCGAGTGTAGGATTAATTTTAGTAATTAAATGAAATTCTACACTGACTTACGGGACACCCCTGTTCTTGTCCTTTCTCTGTATACAGGATTCGCAATTTTGGTCACGTGGGTTTGGTTAAGTTAGATTAGGGTTAGATTAAGGTTAAACTTACTTTTAATAAAAAGGTTTAAGTTTCAGATGGTGAATTTTGTTCCGGCTAACGCCAGACGAATTTAGTTTTGGAAAGACCTCTGTGCAGTAAATGGGTTAAGAGACGTTTGCTTAATCCTTTTACTGCACAGAGGTCTTTCCGAGAGACTGAATAAGATCGTCTGGCATTAGCCAAAACAAAATCAGTAAAGTCACACTGCCCGACAAACGGTTAACACACAGAAAATTGGTAACAGGAGAGAAGTGTGAAGTGTAACTCGAGTAATGTCATACACAAAACAGTCTACTCTTAACATCATCTCAGAATCCTACAATAGAAAAGAAAAAATATATTTCGGAAAATAGATGAAAAAAAAAATGTCCTACATTTGTGTGTATTTTCTAATACGAGTCTGTCATCAACCTCAATGTCCTCAAATATACCCAAGACCTGCCACAAAGCTTCTATATTTACTTTATCGTATACTTTCTCAAAATCCATAAAAGCTGTGTATACTTTGCGATCCCTTTCGCATGCTCTCTCAGGCACTTGTCTCAATGCAAACAAAATTATATGTAGTAAAGTTTACTTTGCTATATACTCTATATGCTATAATATATATATATATATATATATATATATAGGCTCAGGACAAATTAGAGTGCAAATTTTATATTAGGTTACAAAAATTATAGGTGAACAAAGACGACCCTAAGATCCACTCTAGGTTAGCTCAAGAAAAAAAAAAATATATATATTCTGTGTGTGTGTGTGTGTGTGTGGGATGATGATTATGTTTGCTTGCTTAAACACGCCTAAATGGCTATGCTAATCTGAATCAAATTTAGTATACAAATTAAGGGAGAACCAGGGAAGATTTCAGCAGCATACTCGCCCCTCTCAGTCCCCCCACCCTCTTTAAGTTGTGATTCGAGGGGATTTTGCTGTGCAAGGTGTAGCGCGCTCATATATATATATATATATATATATATATATATATATATATACACACACACACAGGGTGTTCCATAAGTCCGGTGTCATAGGAATATTTATTTTACATTAAATTTACAAAATTGATACATTAGACCTAAAACAAATGTTCAAATTGATGTCCGCCTTTTCCTCAGGAGTGTAACTCACTTCTATATTAGCCATTGCGTGTTATTCTACCTGCAACAAAAAAAAAAGGTACCAAAACAAGACCAATTTGAACATCTGTTTTAGTTCTAATGCATTACTTTTGGAAATTTAATTTAAAATAAATATTCCTATGAGACCGGACTTATGGAACACCCTGTACATATATACGTTGGTGTCTAGCGCAGATATGAAATACTGATAATTTTTAACCTATTTCTAAACCGAGCAATTTCGTTATGAAACAATTGTTGGATAGAAAATTTTTCTATAAGACCAGACTTATGGGACACCCTGTACATATATACGTTGGTGTCTAGCGCAGATATGAAATACTGATAATTTTTAACCTATTTCTAAACCGAGCAATTTCGTTATGAAACAATTGTTGGATAGGAAATTTTCCTATGAGACCGGACTTATGGAACACCCTGTACATATATACGTTGGTGTCTAGCGCAGATATGAAATACTGATAATTTTTAACCTATTTCTAAACCGAGCAATTTCGTTACGAAACAATTGTTGGATGGAAAACCGATAAAAGAAAAAAAAAAAATTCGCTCCAACAATTTATCTCTTGAGAAAATAAATCTTTGAGACTTTGCCAAAAATCTGATTTTTAAGTAGTTCATCCAACAAAATAATAATAATTTAGGAGGAACAGGAATTGGAACAGTGCTCAGACCACACGAACGCGGCCCACTGCGCTAACTTTTCGATTATTATTAATCATCATCATCGAAAATCGAACCATCCCCTCCAATCTCAGTGTTTTCACTTCGCTTGTAGGGTATAGTTCACTCCATGCATCCACTACTATTTTTTACATTTTAAGTTAATTTAATACAAATTTTATGAATTAGTAATTTTATTATTATAATTTAATGATAGTAACTTAAACACTAGTAGTGTAGTGTATTGAAAACTAGTAAAACTATTTACTACAATGCCTGGTAGCATGTACCACTGTGATTGAGTATGGTTACTTAAGCAGCTTAATCCAACGACCGTACCTTAAAGGGTAACACAGTTTCCCTATTACGGATGAAGACATTGAGGTCGGGGGTTCGACTCCCGTTGGTGCTGGTTCATAATAATAATAATAATAATACAGAAATTAACACAATGGGCCACATTAGATGGGCATGAGCGCTGTGCCAGTTTCTGGCTTTCCCCACTGATTATATTAAAGATTTTAATAAGTTTTAATGACCAAATTATAAATTATGTAAAATTTAATTGAAAACATTGAAGTAACTCGTATAACCTGTAATACTATTAAATGAGTACACGAGATAAGTGTACGCATGGTGTGAATGAACTCTGAAGCTATTCTTTTCATTATACTTTTCTTACTTTCCTATAAATTTTCTTTCACATTTTTCTGTCAGCAGTGACTGGCAGAAGAGGGAGAGCCTCGTCAGTTCTATGCTTCACTACAAATGATCCTGCTTGAAGGGCTTTACACATTTTTTGGTGCAAGCATGGTACGAGAGTTTTCAGAAATATATATATTAGTGGTGCACCGATTAATAGGTATCGGCACCTGGCATGCCGATATTAGGAAAATACCTGGCATGGCCGATTAATCGGCATGCCAGGTGCCGATACCGATTAATCGGTGCACCACTAATATATATATATATTACTTACTTATGTCCCATCCGGCTTAGAAGCCGGGTCGGGTCCCCCAGATGGCGTCTTCGCTCTACGTTCTTCTCGTTTGTCACCTCCCTCCTGTGGACCAGGAAGGGAAGGGGCGTCGGTTCGCCCGTACGCGGTATGCGCCATCATCATAGGGTTTCTTGGCAAATAAAGCAGCCGGTCTGCCAGCCCTCTGCTGCTATATATATATATATTTATTATAATAATAATAATAAAGTATGTTTTCTAATTTACAATTTGAAATCAAGTCGTCAGATTTCATTTGAAGAGAAAAGTTTACTTTGATCGCTTTGATTGTAATTAATATCGTTGTTGCCGAGGCTCAAATCACGTAATTAATATTCCTTACTACATTTTTACTACGTTTGAAGATCCTTAATTGCCAACTGACTGAAAATAATGTCCCTTTTCAGCTTCTGTAAGACTCCTTTCCTCTCTTGGTAACACGTACGAAGTTTACACAGACGTTCCTTCAAAGCTTTATTAAAATTTTCCATTTGTTCTTTCTCTGTTTGTAATTGTTTAAGTCCTTCGTTGTCTCCCGCTAACATTCCTCGAATCTTTTCTATCGCCGCCTTCACCCGTTCGATTTCTTTCATCAAAGAGTTGTTAAGATCGCCAAGATTCTCTTTCTCGGCCGCCATACTTCCCAGTTGTTTGCGTTCCATTTTTACCGACGTAAAAAGTTCGCAGAAACATTATTTTAATTTGTCCTCCTCTCGTTCGCAGTCACCCAGTTGTTTGCTCGAGTGTTCCAGAGATTGTTTGGCACAAATAACGACAGATTTTTCTTTTTTATTAATTTCTTTCCAACGCTCTTCTTCTTCTTAGGCTTTCTATAAGCATGCTCTAGATTAATTTGTAGCTTTTATCTTTTCTTTAAGTCTATCGTTGCTGGTTTTGCAATTTTTTTTGGAGAACTTTTAACTTATTTCCTAAATTTTGAATCTGGGAAAAACACTTGATTTCCTCTTTCAACTTCATTTGGTATCCTCTCAGTATATATAAATATAAACAAGTTGATCTATAAAGTATGCATTATTTCGTCTACAAAAGTGTTACAAAAACTGTCAAGGATGCAACGATTCGCAAATAATTTGGTGTAAAAGTCTAAGAAACTTTTAGAAGGGTTATCGAAGTATATTTTCTATTAAATAAAACCATCAGAATCCCAAGAATATTCAGTCTGTATGAAGAGGAGCAATACTGATCGTTTAACAACACAAAATATTGAATTAGAAGAACTATCAAATGAAGCTTAATAATTAGGAACTGTTGCGGACAGAGAGATTCAGCTGAGTAAATAACAACGACATTAAAAGCGAATAGTGATATTTCAACTAGGCTTACATCAAAATTTTATGGAATAGGTCGTGGATCACTCTTGCTAGTACTAATGCTCATTCTATCACTATATATATATATATTAATAATAATGAAGTAAACTTTACTGTATATAATTTTGTTTGTATATTTATAAAACCCGAAAATACTGCTGATATAAACTATCTCGCAAACACAATATAAAGAATTTTGTATTTTAGCCATTCTATAATACAAACTTGATAATATTTCACCAACTTTTATCACAAAATATTAGACAGTAAGAATTCATCGTTATTCATCGGAAAAGACATTGTACTTGATAAGGGTGACAGTGTGTGTGTGTGTGTGTGTGTGTGTGTGTGTGTACACACATTACATAAGAACTGCTAGTGTGAAGGTAATCATAATTACATACTCATTTCTAGGACCCCTTACTGGGAGCGAAATGACAGTATGACCAAATGACACATAATGACTTATATATGTACTTCAATATCATATATATATATATATATATATATATATATATATATATATATATATATGGAGAGAGAGAGAGAGAGAGAGAGAGAGAGAGAGAGAGAGAGAGAGAGTTAGTTACAAGGCCAAGAGGAAGCCTCAAAGACCTTCCGATCCACTCTGGGAGGTCCCTGTTATTAAACAAGTTTATTTTTCTTTCAACTATCCAAGCAGTAGTAGAAAACTGGATAGAAAAGTATAAGGTTCTCTCCCCACCCTCCGCTTCCTCCCTGCCAGAGGCAGGTACGGAAAAAGGTTGAATAAAATACCTTGACCCTGGAAAAGTAGCCAGAGAGAGAGAGAGAGAGAGAGAGAGAGAGAGAGAGAGAGAGAGAGAGAGAGAGAGAGAGAGAGAGAGAGATTAACAAGAATTTAAAAAAAAATAGCTGCAATTATATTTTTTCCTTTTTTTGTTCGAAGTGTTTTGTAACTTTGCTGAAAATTTTAAAATTTTCAGTATTAACTTTCGAAGCGAAATTTGTTTTACGTTTTTTTTAAATTTATTTAATACAAAAATTGAATTTTATTATTCTAAATTTTATATATATATATATATATACACACACACACGAGTATATAGGCACTCAAAAGTATTCGTACATTTAAATATTTTGGTTATATTCGTCGTTATCTTTTGTACCCATGCATACGATAATCATGAAAAGGTTAGCGTTCTTTTGGAAAAATTAAAAACACGCAAAATTCTTTTAATAATTTATAATTATTTATTTTAACTCCAACAAATAATGAAAAACATCAAAAAATTTGAGGAAAATAAAAAAAAAGTTAAAATGCAAACCTTTTCGTACAATTTACTTACAAATTTATTTAATACTTTGTATGCCCATCTTTTGCTTAAAGGATCACAATGATTCGTTTTGGGTATTTTTCGACGAGGGTTCGACATCTCTCGGTAGAAATTTTTGCTCATTTTTCAACAGAAATTCAGATTCGAAGGGTCTTGCTGACACCCGTTTTCAAATCAAACCATAAATTCTTGATTAAATTGAGATTTGGGTTTTGACAGGGTCATCGAGAAGCTTGGAATTCTTTTGTTGAAGCCATTTCACGGTGCTCTTACTTTTATGTTTTGGATCATTATATTTTTGCAATACCCAATTGCGACAAATTCCAAACAAATTTCATGATTATTAACAAAATGTGTATCTCGATAAACTTAACGTTGATGAAATTGCTGCAAAGGAGTCTACTGTAACAAAATTTTTTGGTGGAATGCTAGACAAAAATTTGCGATGATCATGCAAATTATATCTCAAGAAAGGTTTCAAGGAGCGTTGCTATAATGTTTAAACTTGGAAATATAGTCCCTAAACAGGTTTTATTAACTCTGTATCATACTCTTGTTCTTCCTTATATAACGTACTGTACCCTTGTGATTGGGGAAACTCATCTAACAACATGATTTATATATTATTGATTAATAATAATAACTTTTATTCTTAATTAAGAGCCCAGTAAAGCCTAAAGCTTAAGAGCCAAATAAAATAAATAGTCCAATTTCACAATTATTTGTGAAAATTGCAAATTGTATTTGTTTAATCAATAAAGGCGATTCAATTAAAAAATATGAGAGATTATAGACAACAATTGACCAGGTAGGTACTCCAGGGGAGATGTCAGGCAGAAGACGGAGTGCTGAAACTCCCGGTTCTCCTGTCACTGTTCTCCTTAGCTGATCTTTTTCTGTCTCTCATCTACCCTATGAGCGGTCCAGCATGCTCTCAAACACACGCTTCTCCCTCAGTTCTTCACTGCACATGTATGCATGCATTTTACACATTACACAATCTCTCCAAAATTTGTATAAAAAAAAATAGCATCGTGAGCCTTGGAGACTTCGATTTTGGTTCTCTTTCTTATAAAGGGGGGCATTTTTGCGGGAACCCGCCCTTGGCCCCTCCTCTCTACACAAAAAAAATATACACGAGTATATATATTTTTTTAATTGAGTAATCTTTATTGATAAAACAAATACAATTTGAAATTTTTGTTTTAACAAATAATTGTGAAATTGGACTAATATATATATATATATATATATATATATATATATATATATATATATATATATATATACATTTAAACTGCAAACACGCAGTATAATTAACGTAAAGAACGACGCTTGTATAGGAGAATATTCCGCGCAAGATGAGAGCGAGAGAACGAAACAAATGAAAAAATGAGGTAACCACCCGGGAATCGAACCCGGGATCTTCCGATTGCCGGTCAGATATGATAACCATTACACCACGGGCCTCACTCAATCAAATGCCGTAATTCCTCTACATACGCGCAGAAACCAATAGGGGGGTCGAACATAAGTCCATCCTAAATATTTGTTCAGTCTCTCCCTCCTCCCAAACAAATTATTTATTTAGTGTGTGTGTGTGTGTGTGTGTGTGTGTGTGTGTGTGTGTGTGTGTGTGTGGCACAAACATTTTCTTCATCGAACGTAACATCATCTCTGAAGGTTGTATGATTATTTCCTTAACTTTTAACATATATTAATTTGAAAGCCATTTCCCTTGAAAGCCATCTCCCACGCAAACCTTCCTTAAAGTTCGGCAATCGAGAGATAAAACAGTTTGCAACAAAACATATAAAGAAGACCTTCGCAAATCAATTATGACGCTGGGAAGATTTCCTAAACATACGAATTCACCATTTAAGAATAGTGTGCAAGAGTCTAAAATAATGTACAGTATGTATGGTGAAAATGATGAGAGCCTACTATATACAAATTGAGAATCGGTAATGATGGCTATTTTTTTTTTACCGTGATGAAAGATGGATAAATCGTGCGTGTATTCTATACACACACAAAAAAAATTGTCTTTATTTCAGTGATTTTTCCTTCAAAATTTCTGTAAATAATTTTTTTAACGTAATTTTTTTATTATTTTCTATCTCTGACCTTCAATATCGATAAAGATCTCTCCCCTGCGGTGATTTAAAAAGGAAAAAAAGAAGCGATTTGCATCTATACAACTTCCAAAGATGTTACTTTAAGATTTTATTGACAAATTAAATCCTTACGTCTCAGAAAACAAAAATTTCATCCTTGATCTTCGCTTTATACATAAGTCAAGACGATCTTTCTACTTATACGAGTAGTATTCCCAAACAGGCTGATAGATAGGTGTACCTTTATCATAATACACGTTAATAGACAAGTGGTATTCCATAGGTATACAAACTACGATCCTTTCTATTTACTTTACAAAGTCAATTAGAGGCATCTCCAACAAAATTATTACATACATACATACATACATACATATATATATATATGTGACGTTCGGTCCATGGAAGCATTGTTCCCCACTTAAATGATTAGAAGCGCTGTTAAACAATATTAATGATGGTGTAGTGTAGTGGTTAGCGTCGCTGACTACGAATCTATCGGCCCCGGGTTCGAGACCCGACGGCAGCCGGCGCGCAGCAAAACCAAGCTGTTCATCCTTCCACACAAAGAAAGTGGTTGGTAGATAAATGGGTACCCTAGGTGGCCTAGTGATTAAGACGCTGGGCTGCTGATGGGGCGTGGTTCGGATTCCACGTTAAACTGTAGGTCTAAGGTGGAGTGAAAAGCTTGACCTTCGTCAGAATGAACAATTCGAGCGGAAGCTAACCAAAGGTAACTAGACTATACTCCTTTCAAATATTTTTGAATACAAAAAGCTTGAAATCGAAATCTGTGCATTGAAAAAGGATGGGGAGAGCAGTAATTTTGTTCCGTCGAGACGGGCGCCAGTGGAAGCAACTTTGATAATTGCTTCTTTTGTTTGACTTACTACAGTATATTCGTATTTTATAAAAATTGTATCAATTCACCGATAATTTCACTGCTTATACGATAGTATAATTGTAATAAATGATATACAATAAAATTATTGATCGCTATACTTGGGCATGAAAAAATATGGTCTTGAAAGAATAAAAAATATTCACCGATGGAAACACAGACCCATAACGCATTCATTTCTTTAGGCAAAACGTGGATCGTGGAAGCAACTTAGAGAGTTGCTTATTCATGCTATTATGCTAACGGAATCTTTTTAAAGTGCTTAATTAATGAGCTTATAGCATTAAGTGACTAAATAACTGGCAATTATTACCAAATATATTTTTAGAAGAAGAAATACAAGCTAATTGTAATTAGAGTTTGCTTAATTGTAAGTAAATCAAAGTGAAGTTGTTATATCGAGGTTAATGTCGTTTGTCAACTGCCCATCCCCTTCCTCCCCCGCCCTCTTCGTCCCCCCCTCTCACAAGTGCACAAATTCAAATATAATTTGAGCGCATTTTTAAGTGTTCACTTATTTATTTGATTTGTGATTGTTACAGTGCGTTCAATGATCTTTGGCTGGATTATGCAGTCTTTTTATTTCTTTGACAGATAATGATGGCGTGTAATAAGTGTAATTGTATAATTGAAACTTTGTTATCTTGTTCGTTCAGTTCTAGACAATTTGAAGAAAAGCGAGACATTACTAAAATTGGTAGGCCTACGCCTAGCTTAAAAAAAATTAAGTACACAAACCAAAAGATGTACGCGTCATTTTAATGAACGGTTATATGGAGATTATAGCTGGCTTTGCAGGTGCTAGAGTACTTTAAAGCTCTATTGCTGGCCTCGTATTTTATTTTCAAGGGAGAAAAGTGTTTGGAATAGTAGCGGTTATAATGATTTAAATAACTTTTATAAAGCTCAAAAACGGCACGAAACTTCTCATAGTCATATTCTCTCTCTAATTCAGCTAAAACAATTTGGTAGAACTCGTAGAGTGTCTCAATTATGTGGCCAATTTCAACTAAACATTAAAAGGCATAATGAAGACGTTAAGAAAAATAGACTCGTTTTAGCTCGTCTGATTGATGCTGCTTGGTTTTTAGGCAAGCAAGAACTTTTTTTTAGAGGTCATGATGAAGGAATTCGTTCATTGACAAAAGAAATTACAGTGAACTGGTAAATCTTCTAAGTGAAAGTGACAGTCTTCTCCGAGATCACCTTCAAAATGCCACTGTATTTTATGGTGTATCGAGCCATATACAAAATGAGATTGTTGGCGCAATTGCCGAGGTGATGATTGAGGAAATTAAAGCTAAAATTAAGCAGACATTCTTTGTTGCTCTTATTGTAGACGAAACTACGGATGTAAGTAACAAGTCACACTTGTCATTTGTTTTACGATTCGTTGGGGCTGTTGGCGAAGCTGAGGAAATATATGAGAGGTTTACTGACGTCAGTTTTGATAGGAGAGTTCCTGCTTTGGCGGTGTGTTTTAAATATGTGCAAGATTTTGAGTGTGGAGATAAAATTGTAGCTCAAACATATGACGGCGCGGCTGTAAGGTCAGGACAGCATAAAGGTTTGCAAACTTTAGTAAAAGGAAAATTTGAACATGTTTTATTCATACACTGCCTATGCTCAGACTCAATTTAGTACTTTCACAATCAGTGGAAAAAAAAAAAAAAATAAAAAAGATTTCTTTTTTAGTTTCAAAGTTTGCCTCGTTTTTCTCAAAATCGACTGGGGAAAACTCGTGCTCTTGATCAAGAAGTACAAAAACGGTTTCCTAAAGTAGCACCTACGAGATGGAATTACAGTAGTAGACTCGTGGAAACGATTTACGAATACAAGGAAGAGTCGAAATCATTTTTCTCTTCCATTATTGAGAACATCCAAGATTGGGACCAAAAAACTTTTAACACAGCAGCAGTCGGGCTTAAACTCGTGCTTTCATGATATGGAGTTCTACTTTTTTTTAGAAGTTTTTTCCCATATTTTTCCTATCTCCGATTCATTGTTCGAAATTCTTCAAAAAAAAAAGCTTTGATATGTTACTGCTTGAAAAAAATACAGGATTTTCAAAAGCATTTGCAATCAAATAGAAATAAATTTGACGAAATATGGTCATATATATATATGACCCAATAAAAAATTTCGATTGCATGCTGAGAGAGATGATGGCGAAAGTTTTTACAGAAGGATGTACATTGAAATCATACACACTATATCTGTTACTGTAAAGGAAAGGTTCTCAGATATGGAGAAATTAAAATTTCTGGAATTACTTGATCTCACAAAAGGCAGCAATACGAGCAAAAATTTCCGGAAGAAGCTTTAAATTCCCTGAAGAGCTCATATGGTCCATATTTTTTAATATGATAGACTTAAAGGTGAACTATTTGTGATATATAGGTCCAGTGAATTCAATGCCAACTCAGTTTACGAGTTACATATCTTGTCTCGTGCGAACTGCGAGAGGTCCTGCCTCAACTCTATAAACTAAGTGCAGTTCATCCGCCAAACGAAGTTTTTCTGCCCTTAAGAGGATCAAAACCTATCTTAGAAATTCACAGGGGCAAGACCGCCATTCCTCTTTATCACTCCTTTCCATTGAAAAGAAACTTCTAACTCATTTAAAGGAGAAAACCGATTTTCACGATAAAGTAATCGACGCATTTGCGAAGAAGAACAGGAGGATAGAGCTGGTGTATAAATAAGAGAGGTTGGTGTATACTGTGTATATATACTATATATAATAGGCTATGTATGCTTCCCTATACATAATTGTCACCGATCGCCACTGATATATATATATATATGACAATGATAATGTTTATTGTCAGAAGAGAAATCCCATTAAAAAGTAAAGTACCCATCAAGGTGATAAACAATGCAATTAATTAAACAGTAAACTTAAAAACGAGAAAAGGACTACGATACTGAAGAAATAACAATAATAACAATGAAATTAGTAATAATAATATTAATATACTTATAAAAACAGCTTCCTAAAGGTAATATTAAAAAAAAAAAATTACATGTAATGGAATGGCTAATACAGGACTTAAGTGGAGCATAGACAAACACTTTCATAAAAAAGTCCATAGTCTAGAAGACATAAAGCAGAGTGGTGAAAAGCTTGGACAATTGGATTGTCTGAGTTTTGAAGTCTTCGCATTAGACTGTATTGAATGCGTCTTACCTCAGGGAGGTTCCAAACGTTGCGGTTAGCGACATTTGAGTGGCTGAGCATCTTGGAGGTAACTTATACAGCAGTTTAAAGGATCTGTTATAAAGTAAATTGAGGGTTCTGCAGAAACCTTTTTTATAATTAACCAACAGTTGGTGCCCATCAATATCAGTGCGGGAAGTACAATAAAAAGAGTGTCTTTAGCTTCGCTTGTACAGATTTTGAAGTTCCTTATGTTCATGTTTGCCTTAACACAGTAACTTCGATATCGTTTCTTTATGTCTGAGTCATCACTCAAAGAGCTGGTAATAATAATTTGTCAAGATACCTACATTCTGTACCTGCTCTATTTTGAAAATAATAATAGCTGTTTGGTTTGAGCTTTTAGGATGGCATTACATAACCTTAGTTTTAGTAACATTAAAATTAATGAATATGATTCACATATTTGTATAAGATAATCCAGACTTTTAGCCGAAAAGCTTATTAACACTATATCATCGACATAGACTAAGTTATTTATCCTCATGTTATCTATATAACATCCCAGTCTTATGTCATTAAGACAAGTACGTAATTAATCCATCAATATGCATAGTAAACAGCAAAGGAGAAAGCAAGGAGCCTTGTATAACTCCGCATGAAGAACAAAAACATTCGGACAATATAGTACATTGCCCCATCTGACGATAAAAGTTTGGCGAGTGTACCAAAATTTCAATAAATTTTTTTAATAGAATATTATAAATCTAGCATATGCTTTGCTTATATAAAAAAAAAAACAGCTATAAATAGTTGAATTACTGACAATATATCTAAATACAATCTTTTTCAAAACATAAATACACAGGTCAGTTGAATGGGACCTTTTAAAACTAAACTGATTAGGAGACGTTCATAAATAATCATTTCGTCGGCGTAGCAAAAGTTTCTCAAATAGGTTTGAGAAGTAGGAGACGACAGCAATAGACCTGTAGTTATAGCCGGATAGAATGACCCCCAAATTTATTTTTGACATAGGATGTGATATAAACTGTCATAAACTCTACAGGAATATAACTGTGAGCAAGCATCGCTGAGAACAATAATGAGAAAGATTGATCATATCATTAGCATACTTTAAATGCCCATTCGACAAGTCATCGCTCTCTGGTAAGGCGCCTATCTTTAGCTCTTTAATCAGACTCTTAATTTCAGGCAATGAATTTCTCGTATTTTTACTGGCCTCTCCTAATGTCGCTCCATTGCAGTCTACATTAAGATTAACTTTCCCCACCCGTGTTAAGGATGTTTGAAATGAATACTTCATTCTCCATAATTTGGTTATATGTACATATACAGGGTGGCGCAAAAGTCGCAGATCATAGAAATGTTCAGTGTTGATTACATATTTTTTTATTTTAGGTAGGGGATGGCTGCGAAATTAACAATAGACGAGAGGGTGAGCTTGGTTTTAATGCATGGAATACCAGGTACAACAAATCGATGAATCGGTACAGAATTTAAATTCTCTATCGATTCATCTATTTGTTGTACCTGGTATTCCATGCATTAAAACCAAGCTCACCCTCTCGTCTATTGTTAATTTCGCAGCCATCCCCTACCTAAAAGAAAAATATGTAATCACACTGAAAATTCCTATGATATGCGACTTTTGCGCCACGCTATATATATATATATATATATGAATAAACCCACGAAGGAAAGGAAACAGAATGGTGCTCAAGCGCTTTCGTCTAATGACTTTTTTTTATTCATTATAAATATTTTTCACGTGTTACTTTCGTGAAATAATTTGAGAGAGAGAGAGAGAGAGAGAGAGAGAGAGAGAGAGAGAGAGAGAGAGAGAGAGAGAGAGAGAGAGAATGTGTGTGTGTTAAAATCAACCCACAAATATTCACGAGCAATCCCCGGCGTGCTATGAAACATTCGATATTACCACCCTTATAGTAATAAGAAATTCCATTTACCAACTTCAATTAAGGTGTTCCGTGACCTGTAAAAGACACTGTATACAACAGTTGTGACTGAAAGTTCACTGCAGATGACTTGCTAATTATAGGTAGGAAGCGCGAGTTGAAAGAAAGGGGCAGTATATATGCAGTTATAAAAAAATATTAATTACATGCATTCATAATGGACATAATGAGAAAGGATATATACATATACATACCTATAATATATATACATACATATACACACCTCGTTAACCTCGTTGCTGTTCTGTGCGTTGGTCTCTTCATATGAAGCTGCTCTTCTCTCTCTCTCTCTCACCTTTGGTTAGCTTCCTCCCGAATTGTTCATTCTGACGAAGGTCAAGCTTTTCACTCCACCTTAGACCTACAGTTTAACGTGGAATCCGAACCACGCCCCATCAGCAGCCCAGCGTCTTAACCATTAGGCCACCCAGGGTACCCATTTATCTACCAACCACTTTCTTTATTGTGTGGAAGGATGAACAGATGGGTTTTGCTGCGCGCCGGGTCTCGAACCCGGGGCCAATGGATTCGTAGTCAGCGACGCTGACCACTACACCAATATATATATATACAGGGCGTCCCAAAAAATGTATACACTTTAAATAATTCTAAAGGCAGTGTTTATTAAAATACATTTCATTTTCAAAATGTAATAGAATCTACAGACATTATTTAATTGTTTTGTCAACGCCTGTTTTCAAACTGACGTCCGTTCTGGTCCAGGCACTGCTGATAACGCGAAGCAATGGAATCGCAAACATCACAAACATTTCGTTTGGTATTTGTGTGCATTCTCGTTCAATGGCTGCTCTCAATTCAGCGACTGTTGCAGGTTTTATAGCGTAGACTTTGTCTTTTAAGTAGCCCCATAAAAAAAAGTCTAGTGGTGTGAGGTCTGGTGAACGCGGAGGGTATTCTACGAAACCCCTTCGTCCAATCCACATCCACATCGTGCCAAGTACCACTCACAATACTCCACTCTTCGGTCCGGATCATCTTCATTAATAGCATGGACTAATCTTGGAATGTAACTTTTCCATTGACAGCGCTTCAAAATGCGTTGGACAGACGATTCTGAAATTCCTACCTCACGACTCGCTTGCCGCACAGATTTTCTTGGACTTTGGTGATACGTTTCCAGTACTCTTTCTTGCTTTGTGGGCTTGTCGATGTCCGTGGTCTTCCGGAACGCTTCTTGTGGACATTCTGAACAGTTCCATCGGCTTCAAACTTATCTCTAATTCGAGTGATGGTAAGTCGCGTTGGTGGATCTGTTTGAAACTCCCTCCTAAACTGTCTTTGCACTTCAACTGCGTTTTCACACTTCCAGTAGCATTTTAGAATGAATTTCCTTTGTTCAAAGCTTAGTCTGACTGCCATTATTAATTCTAATGGGTTTAACTTGGAAAGAAAGAAACATCAATTGAGCTATCAGCTGTTAAAGTGTGTATACATTTTTTTGGGACGCCCTGTATATATTGCTGAAAGTTACATTCACCCCTATTCGGTGCCATCTTTTGTATCACTTTGCTCTTACTCCTAAAATAACCTCACTTTG